>JAKTWG010000041.1:0-91488 GCA_030560915.1 Pichia sp. NRRL Y-12824 | reverse complement strand
CTCATTCTCACAGAATATGTTCTAACATAAGGACAATCATACCATCCAGATGCCAAGTTCTTGTGAAAAACAATTATTCAACTACTAATCTCGATCCATACACTGAAAAGGTCAATAAAGCAAGATTCGATTGCATTCAACAATTAACAAAAGCCGATCCATCCACTTTACTGATCTCTAAATTTTATCCAGAATACTTACGTGACTCATTTATTGCATTCAAATCATTAAATCTTGAATTATCTAAAATTTCATTCGGTTTCCAACCTGGTGCAACTAACAAATCCAAAGAATTCAATAATTTGAAATTTCAATTTTGGTTACAACAGTTAGATAAATGTAATGAATTAAATTTAGGAAATGCTTCTAGTTTATTTCTAGATATAAATGAACCATGTACAATCTTATTAGCTGATACAGTTTTAAAAAATTTACAATTTGATTTCCAAATGTTAAAACAAATGATTACAAGTCATCATCAATTCTATAATAATAACAGTTCAATAGGTTTTAGAAATATTGATGAAATTTGTTCTTTCGGCGAAGGCACACATTCTCAGATAAACTATTTAATGCAATCTATCCTTTTATCACCTCAACTTACAGGATTTTCTAATATAGGTATTGATTTATTACAATTACCAAATTCAAATAACTTGAGAAATAATCTAACTGATATCAGTGCACATTTAGGTCAAGCAACATCGATTGGTTCATTTTTAATCGGATTGAAATATTTTGCAGAAAAGAAACAAACATTAATGTTACCAACCGATTCTTTGATCAAATATAGATTGCCAGAAGAAGTATGTTTGAGATATTTACAAGGAAAAGAAGTTGAAGATCCACAACAAGTTAAAGAATTAGTTAAAAATGTAGTCTTCGACGTAGCTACAATAGCTAATGATCATATACTTACCGCCAGATCGAAGTTGGAAAAGGCCAAGGATATGGGAAAACACTTGGCCGAAGAAAACAATAGATCCGATCTCGTGTCATTGCTCAACAAAGACAAGAAATCCTTCCCGGAATGTTTCTATCTCCCATACATGTCCGGTCTTCCTACCATTCTCTACCTGGAACGTCTTGAGAAACACGACTTCGACGTCCTGCACCCGAAACTCATGTTCAAGGAGTGGCGTCTGGCCTTCCGTGCCTGGAATGCCGAACGGACACGGTGTCTATAGCTCAATCCCAAACAATTCTGTACATAACCCAACGTAATGAATCATAGAAAACTCAACACGTAGCCTTCCCGCGAGAGACAAAACAAAACCACAGCTTTTACTCCATCTGTTTGCCATCTTTGTTTCTTTGTTTGCCTAGCTGCCATATCCTTTGCAACTGCCCCTTGCAAGGACATACAGACTTAGATAAACAAAGAAAACATTTGGCAATGGCAATGGCAATGGCAATGGCTCATGCTGAAAGAGCAACTCCGCCTCTGTCTCCCTCCCCCGACACTTCCTCCTCCATCATTGACCCATTGGCGTTTGTGATCCAGGAATGCACTTTCATTCTCAGTGCAATGCGCAAAAGTAACAGACCTTCCTCAAATCCATTTGCTGCCATATTGTTAAATCAGTTTTTAACTGAAACTTCATATCCTGATGATTCTATTCTCAATGGTTCTAATTCTAATTCTATTTCAAATTTTCCAAAAATTCCAAAACCTTCATCAAATAAATCTCAATCAAAATTTAAAGATGATGATCATTTCCTGTCTGGATTTGTTGAATTACGTTCTATTTTATCTGAAACTGATGATATTTCTTTAATCGATATAATTACTTTATTACAACCTTTTTTAGTTGTTATCAAATCTCCTTCAACTTCATGCTACATTACAAATATTACCATCTCTTCATTAGCTAAATTCTTTAAATACAATATTATTAACTCAAATCAATCAAATATTGTTCAAGCATTATCACAAATTGTTTCTACTTTGTCTCATTGTAGATTTGAAGGCGCTGATCAAACTCAAGATGATATTTTATTAGTAAAGATCATTCAATTATTAGAATCTTTAGTTTCTTCTCAATTAGGTGATTTATTAAATGATGATTCAATGTATGAAATTATTTCAACTTGTTTTTCTTTAGCAATTAATACAAGGAGAAGAGATATGTTAAGAAGTGCAGCTGAAAATTCTTTATTAACAATTACTCAAACAGTATTTAGTAAATTAAAAAATTTAGAATCAAAACCTGAAATAGATCATAATACTAAAAGTTCTCAAGTTGAATTTACAAATGATTTATTACCAAATGATACTATAGGTAGATCAACTCCAATTCCTAGCTCAATTGAAGGTTCAACTGAAAATCTGACTAATGAAAATGTTGAAGATTTTGAAACTATTGAAAAAGATGAAAAAGTTGAAATTACTGTAGTCAAAGAAAATTCAACAGATTTAGATGATTCAGAACCTCGAGAATCTTTGGATTTTATTAATCAAGATACTGATTTATCACCTTATGGAATTGCATGTATGGGAGAATTTTTAAATCATACAGTTGATATTTTATCTCCTGATAATAGGTATAGATTTACTGAAAGTACAAGAGCTTTAGCATTAGAAATTTTAGTTAGAATTATAGAAGTTACAGGATCTCATTTACCTAAACATACTCAATTATTTTCTTTAATCTCAGATAATTGTTGTCATCATTTAGTTCAAATAATTCAAAATAGTGATTCTTCAGTTTTGGTTACATCTTCATTAAAGTTGGTTCTATATTTTTCATTAAATTTTCCAAATTTATTAAAAATTCAATTAGAATTAATATTTTTAACCATTTTTCAGTCAATTATATCTAATGATATAATGATTGATAATGATTTAAAAAATTATAATGAAACAATTTTTGAAATGTCTAAAAAAGGTAATTTTGAAACTTATTCATTAACAGAACTCGAAATTGTTGAATTGAAAAAAGAATTTGAAACTGGAAAATCTCCACAATCTAAAGAATTTTTAATTGAAGTTTTAAGTGTTTTATGGTGTAGATCACCTTATTTATTTATTAATTTATTTAAATCTTATGATTGTGATTTTGATAGAACTGATTTAAGCAATTCTTTTATTAAATTATTATGCAGACTTTCATATTCTGATTGTGCTATAGTAAGTACTAATAATGTTCCTCCAATTTGTTTAGATGGTTTACTTTCATTTGTTAATAATATTTATAATAGAATTAAGATTGGAATTAATGAAAATATTGATATTTCTAAATTTAATGATGTTCCTTTAATTCAACAATATACTAAAAAATCAGATTTTATTGAATCTGTTAAAAAATGGAATGAAAAACCAGAAAAGGGATTAGAAGCATTACATAATAAAGGATTTATTAAAGATCCAAATGATGATAAAGAAGTCGCATTATTTTTATTTACAAATTCAGGTCGTATTGATAAAAAAAAATTAGGTGAATTATTAGCAAAACCTGCAAAATCTAATTTATTAAAAGAATTTGTCGGTTTATTGGATTTTAAAAATTTAAGACCAGATGAATCATTAAGAATGCTGTTAAATTATTTTAGATTACCTGGTGAAGCACAACAAATTGATCGTATTGTTTCAACATTTAATGAAAGATATATTGAATGTCAAGATACAATTGATGAAAATGAAAACAATTACACAGAAACCAAAAATAAAGAAGAAGCAGAAGAAGAAGAAGAAAAAGTTTTACCCGATGCAGATGCAATGTATGTTCTTTCATTTTCTATCATTATGTTAAATACTGATTTACATAATCCAAATGTTAAAAAACCAATGACTTTAGAAGATTATCAAAGGAATTTACGTGGTTGTTACAAAGGTAAGAATTTCCCTATTTGGTATACTGAAAAAATGTATAATAGTATTAAAGAAAAAGAAATTATTATGCCAGAAGAACATAAAGGTACTGCTAAATGGTTTGAAACTATTTGGCATTCGTTAGTTGCAGAACAAGAAAATAAAAGAATAACGGATGTTGAAATAATTAATGATTCATGGATAAGTGATAATGAATGTGAAATTGGTGAATTATTAGCATTTGATAAAATTTTATTTGAAAAACATTGTAAAAATTTAATTAGTGTATTTACAATTATGTTTGATGATGCAACGCATGATAGTGTGATTACTAAAATGATGTCAACTGTTGAAAAATGTGCAGCAATTGCAATCTATTTTGGAATGGATGAGATTGTTGATTCAATTGTTGAAATTACATCACATTTTTCAACTTTAACAGGTATTAAAAAATCAGAATTTTCATTAGAAACTAGAGATATATTACCAATTATTGAAATTAATAGTGAAAAGGAAAATGAAAAATCTATTTATGTAAGTGATTCATCTGTTTTATTTGGACGTGATTATAGAGCACAATTAAGTATGATTGTTTTATTTAGAGTTTTGAAAAGATCAAATTATAAAGTTACAAAAGGATGGTATTATTCTATTAAAGCAATTTTAAAATTATTTGAAATTGGATTAATTGATCCAAATGTTTTTGAAGCATTTCAAAGAAAATTACAATTTGAACATTTAACTAAACCACCTGCTCAATTTAATTTAAATAAATCAGATGTTTCAAAAGAGAATGGATTATTCTCAACTTTTTCATCATATTTAAAAGGATTATCAACTGAAACTCCAGAACCAACAGAAGAAGAAATTGAAATTACAATGTCTACAATTGAATTCATTGATACGGTTGGTATTAATAATTTATTTTTTTATGTTAGTAAAACTAAAGATATTGATAGTATGAATAAATTAGTTCAAATTTTATTTGCATTAATACCAAATAAAAATGAATCAACAGAAAGATATTTTATTGAAGAATCATTATTATTACTAGAAATTTCAGTTTGTTATTTAATAATTACTAAAAATAATAAATTAATTAATCAATTATTTAGTAAATGTGATTTGATTTTATCTACTAATAAAGATATGAAAATGTCAACAGTTTGTAGAATTTTATCCTATAAGCTTTTATTAATTCATATTAGTTCAAATGATGAAAATAATAAAACAGTTTTAGATTCAACCTTAGAAAAGATTTATTTATTAGCAACAACATCTCGTGAATCATTTGTTAAACATGGTATTAATATATTAAACCCATTAGAACAACTAATACTTACAGAAGATTCATGGTGTTGTAAATATGTTGTTTTAAATAATAAATATTGGATTATAATTAGAATAATTGCATCATTACCAAAGAATACAGAAAATGTTTATCAATTTATTTCAACAATTATAAAAGAACATTCATCATTAATTGAATATAATAATTTTATGGATATTTTAGGATTATTAGATGAAATTTCTGCAGTTGGTGCATATGGTGCACAATGGGAACATGAATATGATAAATTAATTGATAATGGCTTAAAAGTTGAAGATAAGAAAAATCCTTTCCAAGATTTAGTTAATATAGGATTAAAATCAATAACATTAACAAGTGAATTAGGTGATGTAATTAATAATAAAATTTTTAAAAAATCAATTGAAGATAGAAAAAAACAAAATTTAGATATTGTTATATCATGGTATCCATTAATTGAAGCAATTTCTCATCAATGTTATAATCCATGTAGACAAGTTAGAAATCATGCATTAAGTATATTAACCAGTTTATTATTGAGTCAAAAGAAAATTCCAATTGATGAATTATCATTAGATAAAATTCTTGATGCTGCATGTTTGAGATTATTAGTTGAATTAATGAAACCTGAAGTTAATAGTACAGATGTTAAAGGTATGCTTAAAACACAACGTGATGCTTTAGGATTAACATGCAAAGTCCTGTTAACACATGAGTTTAAAGATTTAGAAAATGCGGTTGAAAAGCTATTTGCGATATCAAGTCAATTATTACAAAAAAATAGAAAGATTTATCCAAATACAGGACATGAGGATGAAGTTATTGAAATATTAAGAAATTTATTAATGATTCGTAAAGATGAATTAAATCTTGTTAAATTAAAGGGCTACAAAATGGATGGAGCTTTGAAGAAGCTGGTAGATGAGGTGATTAATGTGAAAAACTAATATTCATATTCCCAACTATATGTAAATAACTTTGTATACTTTTTTTTTTGTTTATTCTAATGGATTTAATGCTTAATTTAATATAAAATATGAAAAATAGTTGATACTTTTAAAATGTTAGATATTGAAATTTTTTTCTCTCCCTCTCTCTCAGTTTTTCATGAAATATTCACTTCATGCTTTTTGTTAAATTCAAATTTGGGGCGCCGGAATCGGAATTTGTGGGGGGAAAGAAGATATGAACTGTAAGAAATTGTTTTACCAAAGAAGAATTTCCATCGTTACTACCAAATATATGCTGGCACGATATGTTTGGAAAATCCAGTTCGGGAACAGGTGTTTCGGAGAGTCCCGATGGGGGAATAAAACAACAAGAACAAAGTCCTGGATTAAGCCATCGATCGACACAAGTTGTTTCTGCATCATCTGCTAGTATTAGAGCAATTATAATTCAATTAACATCGATTTATATTAGAACACCAGCAAAATTATTTCGACCGGCAAGATTTGATTATTTAACAGTTTCAAGAATGTTATTAGCTAATGAACTTGCAGGTAAACCATATCATATTTTCACACATTCAAGTCCTGCATTATTATATGAATCTGTTCGACGACTGGGATGGAAATTTATCCCTAATCAAGTATTACCTCCACTTATAGCTAATTCTGCGATTGGTATAATTTTATATTCAACTTATTTGACATTTTTACAATATTTTACAATGAATAGAGGTTGGAAATGGACAATTTCAGGTATAACCACAGGAGAAGGTAGTCAAAGTTGGTATGCATGGATGTTATCATTTTATGATTCTTTTAGAGCAGGATTAATTGCAGGTGCAATCAGTAGTATTGCGGCTAGTCCAATTGATGCATTATATTCACGTTCTAATTATGCAGAATTAGTTGATAGTGATGTTAAAAATGATGGATTATATAAATATGCATGGAAGAAATTAAAAGATATCGGAGTAATTGGAATTTTTGCAGGTTTTTGGCTTAATTTAGTTAAAGAATCACTTGGATTTGGATGTTATTTTGCAGTTTTTGAAGTTATTAAAAGTAAAGGATATAGTAGTACGAAAAGTTTTATTGATTGGTTTGATAGAATTAGAGGTTTAGATCTTGATCCAAATGATATTAATAATAGAAAATCTGCAAGGGCATTACAACTTACATTTGTTTTATTTGCAGGTGCATCAGCAGCAAGTGCACTGATTGGAATTCAATATCCATTTAATAAAATTCAAAAGATTCATTTAGCAAGATTAGAAGCTTTGGATATATTTAATGAAGCAAATAAAATTGAAACATCAAAATGGTTTAGACTTTATTATAATTCATATAAGCAAACATTTGATATTTTAATTGCAAGAAAAATAAAATCTGGAATGACTTGGCCCGCATTTATGTATAAAGGGTTTACAAGGTATACGTTAACTAGCATACCTGCTACATCTATTGGATTATTAGTTTTTGAAATTACAAGACAAAAGCTAACAATTGATTTGCAAGATAGTTTAAAGGAAAAACTTGACCCATGAAAGATGGAAAGAAAGTACTGTATAATATTCTAAATAACATAGACAGATAGACAGACCTATGTATAGGTAAAAAAAAGTTTATTTTTTTTTCATTTTTAAATCTTGAATTGATTGACTTTCCAGCCTATATTTATATTGATTTTTAGCCAAGGCTTTTTATTACCAAAAAAAAGGTTATGCTTATTTAAGAATCACTAAAAATTACTAGTTTATCTACTTAAACATTTTCTAATTTATTAAGTTTGTTTAAATATGCATTCCAGCCTGCTTGTTGATATCTTTTTGATTGTTCAACAGGATCTCTACCCTGTCCATATAAACCTCTACCAACAATAATGATATCAGTACCTGTGCTAATAACTTCATTAACAGTTCTATATTGTTGACCTAATGCATCTCCTTTATCATCTAATCCAACACCTGGTGTCATTATAATCCAATCAAATCCTTCATCTTTTCCACCCATATCTTTTTGTGCAATAAAACCAATAACGAATTCTTTATCAGTCTTAGCAATTTCAACGGTTTTTTCAGTATATTCACCATATGCGAGAGATCCTTTTGATGATAATTCGGCTAACATAAGTAAACCTCTTGGTTCATCAGTAGTTTCTTGTGCAGCCTGTTTCAAACCAGAGACAATACCAGCACCAGTCACACCATGTGCATTGGTTATATCTGCCCATGAAGCAATACGGAAAACACCAGATTTATACTGATTCTTAACAGTGTTACCAATATCTGCAAATTTTCTATCTTCAAAAATCAGAAAATTATGTTTCTTTGCAAGTGCTTTTAATGGTAAAACAGTATTTTCGTAAGTAAAATCAGAAACTATATCAATATGGGTTTTTACAAGACAGATATATGGTCCAATTGTATCTAAAATAGATAAAAGCTCAGCAGTTGTAGTGATATCTAAAGATGCACAAAGATTAGACTTTTTCTCTTCCATAATGGAAAAAAGTCTTCTTGCGACTGGAGATGTGTGATGGACTGCTCTTTCAGCATAAGATGCTCCTGCCATGACTGTGTTGCTAGCCTTTGTACGGTTCCAACCCAACCCGGAGTCCCAGATCCAGATCCAGACCCTGATTCCAGGTCTCAAACAAGGTCCCGAAGAACGAAAAAGCGTTTAGATTGAACAATTTCACAAATCCGTGCACCGCGAAACGTTTTTCGACGGCGAGGAAATTGTCAAGCGTTTTGGGCTGGTTTAAGAGAAGAGAAGGGAAGAGAAGAGAGAGAAGAGAAGGGAAGGGAAGAGAAGGGAAGAGAACGGGGAAGAGCACAGGAGACCACAGTTACCACACACACATCACATACCTTGCAATGGACCAACTCAACTACAACGAACAACAAGCGTTCCAAAAGATTGTCGAACAAAAGCAAATGGCCGACTTCATGAGACTTTACACCTCTCTAGTCGACAGATGTTTCAACGACTGTGTTAACGACTTCACCTCCGAAAACTTAACCGACAGAGAGAACTCTTGTTTGACCAAATGTGCAGAAAAATTCTTGAAGCACAGTGAAAGAGTCGGTACCAGATTCCAAGAACAAAACCAAAAGTTAATGACTCAAATGAGACAGTAAGGAAAGAGTATCTTATTCATTCGACATTTCTTGTTTATAAAATTTATAGTAGTTCCCAACATATTATATAAAATAAATTTATATATACGAATCCTATAATATTACTTATTAAAAAATTACACAGCTTGGTATACACTTTCTTTCACATATTTTCCTTTAACATCGACACCAACCCTTGCCATTCTTTCATCATGTCTAAAATACCATTATACACATCAACCTGTGTCATATCATTATACATGATGGCGTTAGTAAACATAATTTGCATTTCTAATTCAAGTTCTTGAAGTGTAGTTATGCTTGAACTTTTGATTTTTTTGACTATAGTTTTTAAATCAATTGGTTTTTTGATTATTTCATAGTATTGTGGTTCATCATGTGCATTAACCGGATTAAGAAACATAGAGGCAATACGATGTGATGAAATATGCGTTATCAACTGAATCGATAATTGTTGAAATTTCTTATTCTCAACTTTAATAGCAATTTCATGACTAACCATACTTCTTGTCCTTGAACGTGTCTGAATTGGCTTTTCTTCATCCTCTTTTTCATCTGTTTCTGCTTCGTCTTCTGTTGTATCTTTTTCCGTTTCCTTTTCTTCTAAATTTTCTAATTCAAAATTCCCCTTCTTAATTCTCTTTAATGAATTTCCAGCCTCTACGACATCTATTGGTCCTTCTTCAAGTTTACGCTTTAATGGTTTCGCTTCATCTTTAACTTCATTGACCACATTGTCATCTACATCAAGACTGATAGACTCATTACCCCCTTGTTCTTTCTTAATAACAACAGGAATATCTTTAGTCAACTCAACAATCTTCTCCACAACATTTTCTACTGTTTTCGGGAGTTGTAATTTCTTCATTTGTTGAATTTCATTATTCGGACTTGGACTTGCATTAGTACTTGAACTGGAACCCGGATTTGAAGTCGACGTTGACATCGTCGTCAACGTCATTGTAGTGATACCTTTATTCTTTTTCACATCTAACACTTTATCTTTATTAACTGAAACTGAACCTCTCTTTCTTTTCAAGTCCTTCAAAAACTCCTCATATAAAACACTATCATCCATTTTTCCTTCTTCAATTTTTTGAATTTCACCTTTTTTAGTTTTCCATCTAGTTTCCAAATCTTCAATTTCCTTCAATGTACTGTTTTTATAAGCATTTAATAACTTAATCAGTCGATCTTTCACAAAATTCAAATCTATAAACTTACTCAATTTAAACAACATAGTATTTGGAACTTGTTGTATTACTTGTTCATTCCTCCCACGTTCATCTCGTAATGTTAATGATTCAGTTAATATTTGAATTAGTTGGACTGGACTAACAGGGCCTTTATTTAAACCACTACTTCCTCCACTATTACCACCTTTACCCTTTTCAATAATCTTTTCTTTTCCTTTATCTTTACTACTGTTTAAAAACCCACTTATATCAAGAAAATCAAAATCTGGATTGACTAATGGATTAGAATTAATCATTCTTTGTAATTGAATAATATTAAAACTCACTTCTTTCTTTTCCGCCTGTTGTGCAGCTGCCATATACAGGCTGTATATGTGTTGCAGAGTAACAATCTTTTGCAATGGTGTGATTTTATCGTATAGTTCTTGCATTTCTTGTGGTGTTGGCATCTTTGTTTGTTTGCTGTTCTTGCTGGATGTTGTAGTTGTAGCTGCTATCGTAGAAGGGGATCCCGTTACAATGGGCGTTGTCTCTACATCCTTGTTCTTTTCACCCATATTCTTGTCTGTGTCCGATATGTCTCTGTCTCTGTCTCTCTCTTCAGTCTTCAAATAGTATACAACATATAGTAATACCCATACCAATACAAAACCTACCGCGTGTTGGACATGTATTTCAGCTTTCTGTAAACGCTCAAGTTCTTTTCATGTAGACAATTCTTTCACACTGCAAATCAACCACAAGGGATAACAAAGATGACAGAGCAGGTTACTTTGCCTAAACATTATCCACTATCCAATCAGAGTAGATTGGAACTGAAAAGAACACAGCCCTCTTCGAAAACTACATACAATGACAAATACATTCTTCCCTTTATCACTGAAATTCAAAAATCTCTTATAGAAACGATATCTTTGAGATTAGAAATTGCTGCACAAAGATATCAAACTGGAGATATTACTGAAGAAGAATATAGCAAGTCGAGAGATGTTGTGTATGAATCTTTGGTTGATGAAGATTGGATAAGTGGTGTTCATGACGCGTTTGATTCATATGCTTCATCAACAGATGCATATTCATTACTTATGCACTCTGCGTTTCAAACCCCGGAAACTACAGTAACTATCTCTAATCTCTATGAGTATGTTGCTAATGAAAAAGATGAAGTTGAAAATAATGGGAAATCTTCAAATATTTCATTAGTTGAATCATTCAGCGATCATTTACATGATTTACAGTCACGTCTTAAAAAATCTCAACAAGAAGAATCAAATAAAGAAAATTTAAAAGTAAAACAAATTATTTTTGTTTCAATATATCCAGATCGCCCTATCCCTTTTAAATTAGAAAAAACAGATAATACAGAAGAAGAAGATGATCTTGAAGTTGGTGGTGGTAAAGTTGATTTAACGTGTCCTATCTCAAGGGAAATCTTTATTAAACCATATAGAAACATATCATGTGGTCATACTTACGATTTAGAACCACTTAAAATTTATCTACGATCGTCAAATGAATGTCCAGAATGTGGTACTACTGTATCGTTAGCCACAATTGAGCCTGATCTGATTATGCAAACAAGAGTTGAATGTTATAAAAGAGATCAAAAACTTGCAGAAATTATTAAGGATAAACTACATGATGATACGGATAAACTTTAGTAATATTTATAATCTTTTTTTCTTTTTCTTAATATACATAAAATTATACATAATGATTTTCCTTAATCTTTTTCATTCATCTTTTTTTAAGAAAAAGCAAACTTAAACTACCTTCCTAATTCATTCAACATCGTACCAACATTCTGTCGACCAATATCCTCCATTTTTACCACAAATTACATTATTACGCATAACTAACCAATCTAAGATCTTTTTAACCTCAAAAGGTTCTAATAATGGGTATATACGTGCATACAATACATCAAATGGAATACCTGGATTTAAAACAATTCTCCATAATAAAACATGTAAACATTTATGCCAAATTTTCTCATTGAAATCACCGTTTAAATCAATCCAAAGAAAAGAACATGGAGAATCAATAGGTAACGAAATTTTCTTTGCAACCATTGTCTTAGCTTTGTTATAATGTGAAAGTAAAAAATCAGATTCAAGTTTACAACGATCTAGTGATTTGGTCGAGTATGTATTCAGTGTTGTCATTTTTTGATCAATTCTTGTAATTGTTAATTTATTATTACTAAATAATAAAAAGATTGGCGCATATGCACCACCTGGACATCTTGTTGATAATAAAATACCATTATGCAGATTTTCAACTTCATTCAAAACTTCAATCATTCTTTTGGCGCTATTAATAAAATCATCATCTAATTTACAATCCAGTGTTAAAATAATTTTATCAGTTAGTGTAAATTTAATTTTAGAATCTTCACCAAGAAATGCAATTGCTTTAATATCTTCTAGTTCAGTTAGTGCTTGTGAATATAATTCTTTTGGAATACCAGCAAATAGTTCACGTACCTTAACAGAATCAAATTTTTCTGAACTTGTTGCAAACAATGCTTTTAATTTAGTCTTTGCAATTTGTAATGATGTTGGTTTTTCACTTTCTTCAACTAATTTATAATGTTTACTTTGATCATTTGGATACATAAAATTCATACTTGCCCATAAATGTTCTCTTTCAACTATTGAATATGTTTCCTTAAAAACATCTAAGCCTGTTTCAGTTTTCAATGGTTTAAAATATTGATTTTCAAAATTCTCTTCGTAATTCTTCAAAATATCTTTGTCACTTTTATTAAGGAAAATTTCTGCACCTTCACCTTTCCAAATATCAAGCATTTTAAAAATATCATAATTTTCCAGATCAGCAGATTTTATATCACCTCTAGTAATTGCATTTAATAATGCAGATTCCCAGTTTTTTCTTGCTAATAATAAGTTTCTTGGCCCTAGCATCTTCTTATGTCTTGGCCATTGCCTTCTTAATGTTTCTGCACTATAAAGATCATCTAAAACTTTAGAAACTCTAGGCCAATCAATATTACCACCAATTGATAACGATTGTGTAACAATAATGCTTTTAATTAGAGTCAATATATGCTCATTAGTTATCTTAATAGAAGTACGTATCTTCTTAAATGCTTTAACAACTCTAACTTGGGATTTATTACTTGGTTTTAACTTCTTACGTTTTCTGGCGTCCATTATAGGTTCAAAAAGATCTTCCTCTTTATCCTCTGCTGTACTTTTTGATTTTCTTAATCTAGTTAATTTTGGCTTATTTTCATCACCATGTTGATTTTCATCATTAATTTCATCTTCATACTGTTCTTTGTTAATACCGACAATTTTAGCCTTTCTAGCTAGTGGTTTACGAGTTGTAGCTACAATTTTTTTCATTGCATTCTGTAAACGTGATTCTTTATCTGAATGTTTTAATCCTTTAACTAATGTTTTTTCATTATGAACAGAAATATCAATAAATTTAACTTTATCAGTAAATTTTCTAACGCCGGTTTTAACCCCATTTTCGATGATTGAATTTTCAATCTCTTCTCTAGATGGTGGATTTACAATTGATTTAGCAACAAATTTCATGATTGAACCAACATCTATTTTTTCAAAATCAATTAAGTTTTTAGATTTTAAAAGAGTTATATCTCTAATTAATGTTCGACGATCAACCTTATAATCCAATTTTAATAATTTTGAAAAATAATTACAAAAATCAAAATTAATGCAAATACATTCTCTTGTATCAACAAGTTCCTTTAATTTATTTCTTCTAAACTCAGGTCCATAATCCATTATCGGTTGTGGTGAATTTCTAGTTGAATCCGTGACCTGGCTAATTTGTAAATCTTGAAAAATATTAGGAGTATCATTGTTATTACTAGTATTGACACTATTATTATTATTAGGATTATTACTACCACTAAATGATAATCCATTCAATGATTGAACAAATTCCTTATGGTTAGCATCCACTTTTTTATTATATTCTTCAGCCTTTTCCTTTCCAAGGTCATATAATTGTTTATATGAAGCAATATCCTTTTCAATAATTTTAGTTTTACCATCACGAGATACATTAAGTTTAATCCAACCATTTTCAGATTCATAACTTCCAAACAACACTGCTTTTGATGGTAATTTAGTCCCCAGTTTTGAGCCTATTTTACCGGAATAACCTCTTGGAAGAATGAAAAGTTTTTCATCATCATCATCATCATCATCTATAATCTTATTTTTGGGAACAGCTATAATTTTTAGATGCTTATCAACAGGATAAGAACTACCGTAAGCTACTGATTCTTCAAATAATGTTGTTGAACTAGATAATGGGGTTATTTTATCATTATCAGGTATTTCAAATTTATAATCAGGATCTCTTCTATTTAGCATATTTTGTGTCGTAAATCTATAATATTTACTTTTACCTGATTGAAAAATTTGACCAATAATACCATTAACATTTGAAGGATCTGGAGTTATTGTTGTCATTGATTCAATTATATGAGTAAGTTGTCTTGTTTGATAAATACCTGTTAATTCAGTACCAATTGTAGAACTCATAATACCAGGATTTTTTTCAATTAAATTAAAAATTTGATTAGATAATGGGAAATATCTATTAAATTGAGGTTGATCAATTTCTTCATCATCATCATCATCGTTATTAGAAGAATTTGAATTTTCATTTAAACTTTCTTCTTTAATTTTTTCAATTAATTCACTCTTTTTATTTGCAGTTGGTAAATCCTTTAAATATCGAAGTGCAGGGAAAAATCTTTTCAATTCTGTATGTTCTACTTGAATCAATTCAATAAATCCATTATCGACTAAAAATTTAATTGAAGAATTAAAAAATCTTAATCTTAAAGTTGGATGAGATTGTTTAATTTCTTCAAACAAATCTCTAGTTAATCTAATTAAAGATTTTTCTGCTTTTGTAGCCTTAATAATAAGGTTCATAACTTGATAACGATCATAAAAATCATGTGCTGGATTTTCAACTTCAATCTCCTTTTTCTCTGAGGAAAAAAATCTGAAATGAATCATATGGTTTGTATTTGAACGATTAACACAAACTGATTGTTTTGAAATTAATAAATTATCTTCTAAAACTTGTAATCTTGTTGTCAAGGATCGTTTATCTTGATTTGCTTCTTTAACCAAATCTAATGAGTTAATACCAGTTTCTTTGTGTTTGCAAATAATTCTTAATAAATCATAAGGCATTTTACCCAAAATATTATCCTTTTGTAAAACACCTGTTAAATATAAAGATTGATAATCATCACTTACTTTAATAATATAATCAGCAATATTATCATCATCAAAAAATGATTGGAAATCTGGTAATGTTTTCTTTTCTTCTAAAATGTATTGTAATTTTAATTTCTTTCTAATAGTTTTATCTAAACTTTTACGTTCTTCATCATTGGCTATTCTTAGGATTTGTAAATCTTCTTCTAGTAATAACCAACTCCAGACAACGGTTTTAGTGAACTCATCAAGTTCACAACATAAATTTGTAACAAAGGGCCAAAAGTTTTTAGCATTTAAGCCTTCAAAGTCATTGGTGGCCAAACCAATCATAACTTCTTTAACAATTGCATCGGGAGCTTGTGCCATGTCTTTAAAACAGCTTCTGATGTGTCTGTATGAACCGCAAACCTTTTTCGAAATAGAAAAAAAGCCTTTCCGTAATCAGTATACAATCAACACGAAATAACAAAATCAATCAAAATTAAAACAAAGCAGCGAAACGTTTCTATTTTCTTTCTACACGTTAATAACACAAATTAGTTTAATCTACACTTTGCGGGAAGCCCGTTAGAACCTGTTGCCCGACTTCTGAGACCAGTAGTCTCTTCGTTCGACTGCAGAGAGAAGAGAGTCTGGTTTTGCAATGGTTTTGGCTGGGTCGTAATCATCGTCTTTCTCTTTCTCTTGTTCTTTTCCGTTTCCGTTTTCGTTTTCACTGTCTGTGAAATCCGGTTCCTTCTTTTGTGCGGTACTGGTTTCAGGAGTAAAGTTATCATCGTCTTCATTGTCACTATCTTTGATGGCTAATAAATCTTGCGTTTTTTTAGTAGATGTTTTGTCAATATTCTTCCGTTTTTTTTGGGAATTTTCAAAAACATCACCAAAAGTTTCGGTGTCATCATCTGAATAATAAGAATCAGACATAAAATATTCTTCAGGATCAATTCCTGCCTTTTCTGAAGGTAAAGGAGGTAAGATACCACTACTTTTTTTAACAGGAGGATTAGTTTTTCCATTCCCACTTGCTGCATGAAATGCATCATTTTTAACATGTTTTCTTGCATCAACAAAATCTCTTTGCTTACCTTTATATTTTATAATACCACCTAAAATGGACTTACCTAATCTTTCTTTATAAGTTGCAGAATTTAATTCATAACATTTATTTACTAAAAGTTCAAAAGCGCCTCCAAAGGCACGTTTAATATCTCTTAAATTAAAAGAACCACGAGAAATATTATTTGAAGAATCATATGGATCTTGAATTGCTAAAGAAAATGGATTCCTTCCTAATAATTCTTGATTTGAACTTTTAGATATATAAATTGGTTCCTTTTCAGATGTGAAAGCTAAAGCAACTTTATCATAACCGAAATTATAACCATATAATTCAAAGAATTCGATTAAAAGACAACCTAAATTTTCTAAAGGATCAATATTATAAGTTGATAATCTTGGATGTAATTTTAAAAATGAATAACACAGACAAATTATAGAAAATCCACCTAAACCACCAACATGAACTTCATTTAATTTTCTAACTGCTAAGAAATGTTTAACAATCAGTACTAATTCTCTTAACCCTGGTGTATTTTTAAGCCAATTAATAATTAATTTAGCAGCTGTTAAACCATTTGATCTTTCAAATGATATATCTATATGAATTTTAGTTTTTGGATCAACAAATTTAATAATTGGAACTTTAGCTTTTGCAATTGGTGTAACTTCAATACCTAATCTATGATTTCTAATATAAGAAGTTAATTGATATAATGAACTTTTATTATCGTATCTTCCACGTTTTGAAACAACAACACAATCAATATCTGAGCCAGGCAGATATAAATCAGTTGCAAATGAACCAAAACAGTGTAATTCAGCATCTGGCCAAATTGATTTAATATGAGATCTTAAATTTTCAATTAATTGATTTCTATTTTTAATTTCTTCAACGGATGGTGAAATATATTTAGCAAAATCCTTAATTTCTGAAGTTAACCAATCAGACATTTCTCTTTCTTTTGAATGATCACTATTTCTAATCCATGGGAAATCATCATTAATAGCTCCTGCTTTATGGTTAATATTTTGAGAATGATAACTTCCTTCATCATTACTTAGATATTCATTATCATCATAAATACTTGTTTCATTGAATTGATCATCGTTTTCATCATCATTTTCAAGATTGTCTTCACCATCGGAAGAAAAATCAAACGCTATATAATCATCATTCATATTAGATTGTGCAATTTTTTGCATTTTCTTAGGAGGTTGGTTGTCATCTTCAACATTGTCGTCATTTTCGTCATTATCATCATCATCATCATCTTCTTCTTCTTCTTCATCATTACATGGCAACGCTATCACTTCACTATCATTATCTTCACTATTTTCAGTTTCACCATTGTTATCATCATCATCATCATCATCATCATCATCATCATCAGAATCTATCAATACTATCATTTTATCAGGATTATTTTCTATCATTTCATTTGCTTCAACATTTTCTTTATCAGAATCGGAATCAGAAGCTGAAGAAACGTCTATTATTTCATCATCACTGTCGATATCATTATTTGGAAGATTTGTAAATACATTTTCAGTTTTCACCTGATCATTGCTAGAATCTTTTAATTTTTCTTTATTCTTTGCAAATTTTCTATCCTTATTCTTTGCTTTTTTACTTTTCTTCTGTGCCACAAATGTAGTACCGTTACTGGTGTTATTATTACTGCTGTTTTTTCTTTTCAAACTTTTGCTATTTGCAGTAGTATTATTAATAGTGTTATCAGTATTGTTACTTTTTTTGTTTTTATTTCTAGTCTTAATTTTGGTCTTAGTTTTGTCTTTAGTCTTGTCCTTATTTTTATTTTTACTGGCTTTGGCTCTGGCATTCGGATTTGCGTCGGCATGTTTTGGCCTGGAAACGCCCTTTGGACCTTTGGGTAGTTTTGCTGTGTGTGCTGACGCCATAGATATGCTGTGCAACAAGTGTTCCGGCCCGAGTCCCGTTTTCCTGTGGAAAAAACCGAAAGAAAACCAAAGCAAAGACAGTGCAAAAACCTGAAAAGATGAATAAAACGGAAAAGGAAAAAACGCAGCGGAAAGAAAAAAAGAAAATCGGCCAGTTGTTTTGCCCTCGTGGTGAAGAAGAAGAGTAGAGACAGACAGACAGAACAACACAGCACACAGCACTACACTACATTACACACACCAATGGCTGACAGATACTCCTTCTCCCTTACCACGTTCTCTCCTTCGGGAAAATTGAAGCAGATCGAACACGCCCTTGCCGCCGTCAACCAAGGTGTCACCTCTCTCGGCATCAAAGCCACCAATGGTATTGTCCTTGCCACAGAAAAGAAGTCGCCGTCCATACTAGTCAACTCTGAGTTCATAGAGAAGGTTGCACAGGTCACTCCCGACATTGGTGTCACGTACTCCGGTATGGGACCGGATTTCAGAGTCTTGGTCGACAAGTCTCGTAAAGTGTCACACACAAATTACAAAAGAATCTATAACGAATATCCGCCAACAAAGATCTTAGTGTCTGATGTTGCTAAAATCATGCAAGAAGCAACACAAAATGCAGGTGTTAGACCATATGGTGTTTCCTTACTTGTTGGAGGTTACGATGAAAACAACGGTTTCATGCTTTATCAAGTTGATCCTTCAGGCTCTTTCTTCCCATGGAAGGCTACAGCAATAGGAAAAGGTTCTAATGCAGCCAAGACTTTCTTGGAAAAGAGATGGAACGATGAATTGGAATTGGAAGATGCCATCCACATTGCACTCTTGACGCTCAAAGAGTCCATTGAAGGAGAAATGAACGGTAATACGGTGGAAATCTGTGTCATTGGTAATGCCAACGACGAGATGCTGGGTTTCCAAGGTGCCACAGGTGTTTCTGGTCCTAGATTCCGTAAACTCACTGCACAAGAGATTGACGACAGATTGGACTCCTTGTGATGATCTCTCTCCAGTCTCTCACTCTCTGCCACCCTCTATACTGCTTGTGTACATCTGTCTAAGCAACACGTAATAGCCACCGATCCTAGCCCCAATGCTTCCACAACTGCAACACTATCTTCACATCACACACAAGAACTACAACAAACCCCGCATGGCTAAACGGCTCTTCTTTTTCTTTGTTGTGTCTTGTGCTCTTTTCTTGTTTCTTCTTCTCTTGTTTCTTCTTTCTGGTCTTCGTAGAACATGCACAGGACAGCAGTACACTCTCGTTCAGTCACTACAATGTCTTCTACTGCACTTCAGCAAGCACAAGGGTTTCTAGACTTTGTCAACCAATCTCCAACCCCTTATCATGTCGTCAACACTGTTAAGAATCAACTAAAAGATTACGGATTCACTGAACTTTCTGAACGTTCTAACTGGGCAGGTTTAATCAAGAAAAATTCAAAATATTTTGTCACACGTAATGCAAGTTCAATAATTGCTTTTGCAATAGGTGGTCAATATCAACCCGGTAATGGTTTTGCTATGATTGGTGGTCACACGGATTCTCCAGCATTAAGAATCAAACCAATTTCTAAACAATCAAAAGAAGGTTTCCATCAAATTGGTGTTGAAACTTATGGTGGTGGTATTTGGCATACTTGGTTTGATAGAGATTTAAGTATTGCAGGTAGAGTCTTTGTTAATTATCCAGATACTGGTAAATGTATTGCTAAATTAGTTAAAATTGATAGACCTTTATTACGTATTCCAACTTTAGCAATTCATTTATCTTCAGATAGATATGTTAAATTTGAATTTAATAAAGAAACTCAATTTAAACCAATTGCTGGATTAGTTAAAAAAGTAAATACAGAAGATTCTAATTCTGGTTGTTGTAATGGTGAAAAATTATCAGATGAAGAATTTCATTCTGTTAAAACTGTAGTTGAAAGACATAATAAAGAATTATTAACTTTGATTTCTGATGAATTATCAATCAAACCATCACAAATTGAAGATTTTGAATTAATTTTATACGATACACAATTATCATGTCTTGGTGGTTTAAAAAATGAATTTATTTTCTCTCCAAGATTAGATAATCAAGTTACATGTTATTGTGCAACTCAAGCATTAATTAATTCTATTTCTGATGAAAAATTATCAGGAAATTCAGGTATTCATTTAATTTCATTATTTGATCATGAAGAAATTGGATCATTATCTGCACAAGGTGCAGATTCTTCATTTTTACCTGATATTGTGGGAAGATTAACTAAACTTACAGCAAATCCTGAAATAGATTTAAAAACTGAATTACCAAGCTCTTATTTCCTTACAACAATGGCTAAATCATTTATGATTTCTTCAGATATGGCACATGGTGTTAATCCAAATTATCCTGAAAATTATGAAAGTTTGAATCGTCCACATTTAAATGATGGACCAGTTATTAAAATAAATGCAAATCAACGATACGTAACTAATTCTGCAGGTATTGTTTTACTTAAAAAAATAGGTAATTTAGTGAAAACTCCATTACAATTATTTGTTGTAAGAAATGATTCTCCATGTGGTTCAACCATTGGTCCAATGATCAGTGCTAAATTAGGTGTTAGAACTTTGGATTTAGGTAATCCTCAATTAAGTATGCATTCTATTAGAGAAACCTGTGGTGCTGCAGATATTGAAAAATTAGTGAATCTGTTTGAATCTTACTTTGAGAATTACAACGATGTTGAAGAAAGCATCTCCGTAGACGGTGTTGATAACTAGTCATTTATAAACCACTTATAGAATAATAAAAATAAAAAAAAAAAAAGATCATACGTAATGAAAACTTCATTTGTTCGAGTATTAATTTTTTTTTTTTCAATTTCTCCAACTTTTATTTTTGATTGAATCAGCCCCTTTTTGACGATTTCATTTTTACTTTTCCTGAATCTCTTTTTATTCTCGTAAGATATTCAAACACAAATGAAAGTGATATCGATATCCTTACTTCTGCAACTATGCTTTATCTGTGCTGTGTTTGCACAACGTACAGTGCGTGCCGTCCCAGCTATATTTGTCTCCTACGCGTTAGTACCTGGCCTTAAACAATCTTTGTCACATAATGAACAATTACCATTTTCTGAAAAAGAAACAACGATTTATTTAACAAGAGCAATTGAACAGTGTTTAAATGATCATTACATTTTTGTAAAAGTTCCTGGTTTGAAAATTGAAGATTTCCAGAATTTTTCAGTTTGGACTAATTTAAGAAATAGATTAACTCAATCAAGCACGATTTTATCAATGCCTAATATCCTAGATTCAAAAAGTATTGTTATACCACATCAAAAAAATCAATATTCAATTATTGATTGGGATCAGTTGAAAAATGTATTAGAAACAGAATGTAATATTGTTCAGTATAATGTTGATAACATGGATGATGAAGAAGTTCCAAAGATTTTAGATACTCGAAAAGTATTAATTGATGTTAAAATTCCAAATGTTTTGCTTTATGAAGAAGATTTAGAAAAAAGAAGTGAATTTATAATGAAAATAGATGAATTGATTAGAAATATTTGTAAGAAATTTCCATCTCCTAAGGTTTCAGTTTTGCTTGGAGGAACTACATCAAATGTTTTAGATTATAAATCTATATCAAATAAAGATGAAATTGTTGAATATCATGAACTACCAGATGATCCAAAAAATTTAAGTACTACATTAAAAGAAAAAGTTAAAATTAGTAAACGGTTTATATTCCCAGATATCACAGTTTTTGATAAATCACGATATTTTGATTACGAAAGAAGCAATTATAATGAACGTCATTTACTTAAAGATTTGAAAGATAAACAATGGGCAAAAGATGTAGGAAAAGATTCTACTGATGTGGAAGATGAAACATGGCTAGAAAAAAAGGAAAAAGTAATTGTTAAGGATAAAAAAATTTATAAATTTGGTGAAAATGAATCATTTCAATCAGTTTTGAAAAATAAACAGTTTATTATTGATAATGCATTGTTAATTGCATGCAGTATTTTATTCTTTATTGCTTTTGTTACTTTTGATCTGATTAAAACCTTATTTCAAACAATTAAACACAAGTTAGCAAAAAAAGCAGTTGTGAAAAAAGAGAAAACAAAATAGCTTATACTTTATATAAATTTCTATGTCGTTACTAGATAACTAGGAAGAAATACATAAATGTAGCTGATCTATTATTTAAAACACAGTAGCGTACGGTAGATTTGTCCGCCCGGTGTAAAATGGAGGAGCGTGGGTAAGAGTTGGTGGGCATTTGGTGGGTATTAATTTCACATTGGGGGGAGATTGGGCCGTTCGCCCACAAAAATTGGTTCGCGTTTCTGACAATTGCGGGGGGAAAAGGATATTTTGGTCAGCAAAATTTTATTTTGGTGGGAAAAAGGTGAAAATATAGCTTTTGCCCACTAAAATGTAATTTTGGCCCAGTAATATATGGTGGGTGTTTATATTCACTATAAGAGTATAGTTAAATATTCTTATAAACTAATGTATGCTGAAAGAGCAAGAATCGTTGGATGGGATTAAGCAAAGTTAAGATATCTAAACTCAATTAATCTGTGTTTGTGTATACATTTCATTCATTTTTTATTTATTCATGAACTAATGATTAATTTTTATATTTGACTTTCTAATGGATTTCTGGGAGATATTGCAATCATCCCAGCAATCATACCGATTAAACCAGCTCCGATACCAGACACAAGACCAGAAGGATACCCAATTAAGATATAGATTGCAGTGATTATGAAAATGTAAGCTGCATTTTGTTTGGCTAATGTTGGGAAATATAAATTAGTACACTTTTCAAATTCTGGAACAAGTCGAGATCCAAGAAAAATGACTGACAAGGCAGTTATACAGTAGACAAGATAGTTCCACACTTTTGTTGTTGGGGTGAGTATGTTTATTCGGCCTGGCCCTACCATAAACTACTGTATTTCAAAAAGTAAATTAACAATACCCTATAAAAAAAAATTTTGCGAACATGAATTTAAAACTCTTTATTTAACTATCTTTTTTCTTCTTTTGCACATTTTGTAGAAAATACAAGAAGCAATTCACCAAATATGTTTAGAAAAATCATACCAAAACACAGGTATAGTGGGATTCGAAAATTTTCACAACATAATTATAAATTCCCTATAAGAATTTTTGATGAAGTTAAACAAGCAATTTCTGAAAATGTCCCGGTGGTTGCATTGGAATCAACAATTATAACACATGGTTTACCATATCCTGAAAACATTGAAATGGCAAAATCTGTAGAAACATTGATTAGAAAAAATGGTGCAGTTCCAGCATCTATAGGGTTTGTTAAAGGTGTACCAACTGTTGGATTAAATGAATCTGATCTTGAATTACTTGGTCAACCTAACGTTCATAATGTTAAAATTTCAAGACGTGATATACCCAACGTTATGGCTAGAAACTTAACAGGTGGTACGACTATTGCAGCAACTATGATTTTAGCAAATATGACTGGAATTGACGTGTTTTCAACTGGTGGGTTGGGTGGTGTTAGTAGACCATGGACTTTGTTTGACGTTAGTGCAGATCTTGAGGAATTAGGTAAAACTCCTGTTGCTGTTGTTTGTTCTGGTCCAAAGAGTATTTTAGATATTCAACGTACTATGGAATATTTGGAAACTAAAGGTGTTCCTGTTTCAACATATATCGATGATGTTATGCAAAATCAGCTAAATCCACAAATAAAAAAAAGATTGCAAAAATTAAGTAAATCTGAAAATTCAAAAGATATTAATGAAGTTAATCATTTTTGGGAATCTCAGAAAATTAATGTTCCAGGTTTTTATGTTAGAGATTCAGGTATCAAAAGTCCTTATGTTTGGGAAAATCCTTCAATTGCAGCAAATATGATTTATAATGGTAAATATAGAATGGGTATGGAAAATGGTTATGTTTTTTGTGCACCGGCACCTATTGAAGTTGCAATGAACAAAGATATAATGGACAAAATTATTGATGAAGCACTTTATTTAGCTGAACAATATCACGTTTCTGGTAAAGACTTAACACCATTTATGTTACAAACGTTGTATGAGAAAACAAATGGTGCAAGTGCTGAATGTAATGTTGCATTTGTTAAGAACAATACAATACTTGGTTCTAAGATTGCAACTGAATTATCTGTTATGAAAGGTGGTAAAAAGTCACAATTTCAACCAACAATTGATGACACTCCAACACCAGAACCAACATCAAAAACAACATCAACACAAACTGATGTAAACACCATAGTTATTGGATCTGTTGCGTTGGATACAATGTGTCATATTACAGGCAAACAAATAAAACTAAAGGATTCAAATCCGGGTAAAATTATGAAAAGTAGTGTTGGTGGTGTTGGATTCAATGTTGCATTAGCTGCCACCTCTTATGATCCATCAAATCCAGTTTTATTGATAACTGCGTTGAACAAAGATGATAATGCAGGACAATTTATACTAAAGAAACTTACAAAAGTTTCAATGCCAATAAATGGAGTCATTAACGTACCTGATGAATCCACCGCACAATATATTTCAATGCATGATTCTAACGGGAACTTAACAATGGCTTGTGCAGATATGAATATTATTGAGAAAATCTCAAGTAATACTGTAATTAAACTAATTGAAACTTATGAGCCAAAATATGTTTTATTTGACAGCAATATCTCAACCAATTTAATGAATGATACAATCCAAACTGTCCAACAATTCGATATCAAACTTATGGTTGAACCAACATCTGGTGTTAAATGCGCTAAGTTGAGTAAATGTAATTTACCCGTATTTCCAAAAACACCAGTTGAATTAATGACACCAACAGTTGAAGAACTTGCAGTTATTTATCAATCTTTTGCACAAAACGGGAAATTCGAAGATATAGACAATTGGTTTAATGTGTTAGATGCTATTGGAGTTGGGAGTGAATTAAGGGAAAGATTAGTTCATGCATCCCATGAGTTTGCATTGATTGCAGAGTATTTACAGCGTGGTGTTTTTCAACAGGCATTTCAACTCTTGCCATATTTCCCAACATTAGTGATTAAGGACGGTAGCAATGGAATTTTAGTAATTCAAATTACACAGGATGCAGCTACAGCAAATGCCAACGTAGCCAAACATAGCTACAAGTTTCAAGACGGAAGAGCTACCGACAGTGATTTTGTTCTAGTCAGTGATACAGGAAGACACAATCTCGGTGTAGTTATCCAACATTTCCCAGCACTTCAGGCTGGAACTGTAGTCAATGTGACGGGTGCCGGAGACTGCCTAGCAGGCTGTCTTCTTTCCGAGCTTTCCTCTACAGACACCGTTTCTCAGGCATTACACAATCTCTCTGGGAAATTCCACGCCCACCGTGAACAGCTTTTCCAGCAGGCCCAACGCTGTGCCATTGCCAGTCTGCAGCATCCAGTGGCCGTGCCCGAACAGGCCCTGCGTTTGCGGTGAAAGAGTGAAAGAGTGAAAGAAAGCCTTTTGCGGAGAACGTGAGGTTTTCTTTCTCAATGCGGAAAGAAAATATTTTCATCTTTTTTTTTTTGTTCTGCGTTTGTTCGTGTAAGTTATTTAATGGACGTGAAAGTATATATAGAGATATAGAGACATAGGTATATAATTGGACAGGTATAGTCATGGCAACGTTTGTGTACACACCTGCTGAAAAAGAACCAAAGAAGAAGAAATCTGCTGCTTTGGCTACTTCAAAATACAATCCCGAGGAGCTCGAAGCTTTTTTCAACTCTACACAACAGGAAAAACAAGATCGTAAACAGTCTCGTAAAGATGCACACAGAGATGCATTGATTGCTGCAAGAGACGGTAAGTTGCAAGAGTTACAGGAGGAAGAATCCATTAAAGAGAACGGAAAACGTGCTATTGGTTATCAAATCATGAAAAACAAAGGTCTTACTGCAAGAAGAAAGAAAGAAAATAGAAACGCTAGAGTTAAAAAGAGAAAGAAGTATGATGAAGCAAAGAAAAAACTTAAATCTGTCAGGGCAGTTTATACTGGTCAACAAGGTCCTTATGCTGGTGAACTAACAGGTATTAGCAAAAAAGTGTCAAGATCTGTTAAACTCGATTAAATACTAAATACCTCTATTTATGCATTCGTTCTCTCTTTTCTATACAAAATTTTTACTAAAAATTTCATTTCCATCAAGTTTAATATTTATGTAGGTAATATACATTTCTCTTTATTTTTGAATAATACTCAAAACTTCCCTTTTAAGTCTGTCAATATCAGCAACTTTCCATTCTTGAAAGTTCAATTCAAGAAACTTTTTAAGACGTTCTCTATGATCTTTAATTACTAGCATTTCATTTTCATCAAGTTTAGAAAACTCATTAACTATGTTTTCCCCACGATCCATCATATCCATAATATACTGCGCTTTTTCAATAATTTCAAAATCAATCCCATTTTGTTTGGCACAATATAACCCACCTGAATTAGTTGCCATTCCTGAATGCAATTCATATAAAAATGTCATTTTAAAGGTTTTTTCATCATCAATAATACTTTTCATCTGTTTAAATTCAATTTGATTGTTGTCATCCAATAAAGTGGGTTGAAAAATATCCGTCATATGTGTACTTAATAAAACTATAGGACATTCATTTTCTCTATTTATATAATGTTTTAAAATTCCTCCAAGCAATCCAGGTCCATCATTAACATCAGTACCCTTACCGAACTCATCAATTAATACAAGTGAATCTTTATTGCTTTTATAGATACATTTACTCATTTGTTGACAATCTTTCATAAATGTACTTTGTGTATTATTAATACTTTCTAATGTATTAATTCTTGTTAAAATATTTTTAAAAATTCCAAGTTTTCCCATTTTAGCAGGTATATAACACCCAATTTGAGCTAGATAAATAGTTATACCGATTTGTGTTAAAATTGTTGATTTACCACTATAATTAGGACCAGTTATAACAATTACTCTTGAATTATTATTAAGTATTTTAAAATCATTAGTTATAAAATTAGATTTTTCAAGTAATGGATGAAATGATCCTTTAATGTCAATTGTTTTATTTGATTCTATATTTGTTATAATTTCAGGTTTATTAAATTGATTATTCATTGATACAATTGCAAAACACATTAAAACATCCAAATGTCCAACTAATTGATAAACTGGAACTAACCTATTTAATCCTTCCATTAATTTATTTTTCAAATTAAACAAAATCTCAATCTCTTTATCTCTAATCAAAGAATATAAATCACCATATTTATTATCCATTTCATTCATTGTATCATTTTTATAATATAATGTAGTTGATGTGGTAAACACCAACTCAAATCCCATATTGTTGAGATTATTTGTTTGCTCTTCTCTTTCAATAGCAATTAAATACCCAAATTGTGGTATGTAAGCAGTGACAATATCAATACCGATCCGATTTCTCAATTTAAATGAAATATCATTCAAAATCCTTTCCATTTCATCATAAATAGTTTTATAATTTTGTAAAGTTAAATCATAACTATTTTGAATACTTATATTATTTATGTCAGAATCAAAATCTAAAACTGCTTCAAGTTCATGGCATAAAGTTTGAGTATTTTCAGTTTGAAAACTTTCATTGTAATCAACAAAAGCCTTACATTCCATCAAATAATCACTACTTTTAATAAATTGTTTGAGTTTTATAATATTGAGTAAAAAACTTCTCAATTGTTTCCAAATTTGAGCTTGATAATTACCAATTCTTAAGCTATGAATGATCGTAGTAATATCTGAGATTCCTCTAATAGAATCCATAATTTGTCTAATTAATGATTGTTTCCATCCAACTTCAAGTTCATACATAATATTTTCAACGGTATTCAATCTCCTGTTAATTTCTTTAATATCATACAATGGTCTCATTATATATTGGGATAGCAAAATATTTCCAATTTTAGATGCACATTTATCAAACAATTGGACCACTGTTTTTTTATAAACATTTGAAGTGGTATCCATATTTATAATTCCCAAAGACACCATACTTTCTAAATCAATACTCATGTATCCATTCATTTCAATAAATGACATTGTATTGATCATATCACATTTCATATAATGATCTTTTCCGATACTTATCATTTCAAAATTAAGAGAAAATGCCGACATTAGGGAACACTGTATTGGTTATTTGTTAGTATTTTTTTGTAATAAAAAATAAAAAATAAAACGGTAGTTTAACAAACATAATATGGATAATCATCAAATACCTCTAATCTACACAAAAAATCTTTTAATGCTCTTATATTATTATCTTCATCTTTTCTATTTAATTCTCTCATTAAACCATCTAAGAAAAGCTCACCTTCAATTACACTAAACTCTTTTAATGATTTTACATCAAGTTTTAAATTATAATCAACAAGATCTGAATTCAATTGAAGAAGAACTTTAATTTTGTTATTACATATTAATTGTTCAGGTTTAAATTGATTAAGAAGTGTTTTAATAATTTCCAAATCATCTTTTGTGCTTTGAATTGGCTCAATAAACTGTAATGCAAAAATTGCTGGCTCATAGTAACATAAATAATACATCCCATTTACTAAGTAAATAATCATAAATGTAGATTCAACATAATTAGTGGTATTCATATCTGTTTCTTCTTGCTGGGATACAAAATATTTATTATTTGATGGCTCAGCTCTGATTTCGGTTTTTTCATCTTTAGAAAACGGTCTTTTACGTGATGTTTGTCCCCAGACAAGAATAGAAGATGCAGGACTATTATCCTGTAACACACTGTGCATACGTGACGACATGACTGTGGGACTGTACTGCAATATGAACCAAAACAGTGATTTAACGTATTTTCCTATCCAACTCCCACCACAGAAAAGAACACGAAGCAAAAAAAGTAAGAAAGAATAACTGTCTAAGAAAATGGGCACGACTTTTCCCCACTACAACTCTCGAGTCTTTATTGTCTTTTCAATTATCTATCGGAGTTCGGTTAGAAGTAAAAGTGTTTGTAATACTCCCATTGTAGATAATGCATTTCCCGATGCCATTGAATTCATTGATTGGATCCACAAACTTGTCGTATACTACTAAAACCGACATGGTCACCAATAATGATTCATTTTCATCAAAAATGGAAACTACACCACTTCTTGGTTGTAAAAACCAAAGACCAAGTTTGCTATTTTATTCAACCACACAAGTTAATGATATAAACAATGTAGAAAACACATCAGCATTAATCAAACAATCTAGTATTCCCAGTCTTAGTTCATTCCAAACATCACATAGTAACACTTCTTTTTTTAATTGTAGTTCATACCAAAAATTTCCAAATAATACCAATCATAAAATATCACGTATTATAATAGTTTGTTCTAAAGACGTAAATAAATTAATGTCTGTCATTGAATTTAAGTTCAATATTTCCGATTTTATCAGTAAAAAAATCAATTTTAAGCATAAAACTGTGGTTGCTATTGGTTGGTTTGATTCACGACAAGTAAATCCATATTTAGAATATCTTAAAAGAATAGCAGTTGATAATAACATTCATGACATTTCATTTAATAATATTTTAGAACAAGATACTTTATATCCACAGGTGACATCTGCTCAACAATTCAGACTGTTGGAAGATTGTTTTGACACAATATATCTTTATATCTCTTTTTTTGATACTAAAACGAATGATTTAAATATAATTGAAACACAAAACGAAATTTACAATCAACTAATAAAGTTTGGATCAGTTTATGAACTAAACTATCTTGATAACTTTTATTGTTTTAAATGTAGATTTTATAACATTAAAACATCATTTATTTTAAACAAAGTTGGTAAATTTCTAATTAGTAAAGGAAAAGTAACTATTTATCAAACATTAGTAGAAGTGCAAGAATTAGTAAAAGAATTATTTTACTCACATATAAAAATACAAAATATACCAGATTGTGAATGGAAAAAATATCAATGGTTACAATGTAGACGTTTGGGATCATTACCTTTTGATTCACAAAATAAAACAGTTAAAAATGAAAATAAAATAGACATTAACAAAATTTATTCAGGAGAAGATCAAAGGGTTACTTTAATGATCAAAAATATTCCTAATAAAGTAAAACATGACGATTTGAAAAGATTTGTTGACCAAACAAGTTTTGGAGATTATGATTTCTTATATTTAAGAATAGATTTTAAGAATCATTGTAATGTTGGTTATGCATTCATTTCATTTAAAAATCCATCACAAATTATCAAATTTCATGAAAAAAGACACAACCAAAAATGGGAGAAATTTAAATCTCCTAAGGTGTGTCAACTTGCATATGCAAAAGTGCAAGGAATGGAAAATTTACTACAAAAATTCAAGAACTCTCAAGTTATGAATAATGATCGAGAATATCGTCCTAGAATATACTACACTGAAGGTGAACACAAAGGTAAAGAGAAAAATTTTCCAATTGGATTATGAGTTATGACACTTATATAGTAGGTATTGTGTAAACTATGTAGTAAATATTAATATAAAAGTTTCTTTTAATATTTTATTTTGTATCATCTGTAATAAAAGATTCAGAGTCAGAAACATCATTTTTTAGTTCTAGTTCTTTACATTTTTTAAGGAAATCTATCATTGATTGAGTATCAACAGAAGCATCAAGAAAATCTCTAGGAACATGATTTTGACTGTGTGCTTTAGTAACAAAACGTCCACTATTATGTTCGGTAACTAATCTGAATTCAATATCATCATCTGTAATTTTCATAGTGGCTAATTCGCTCCAGCTGAACAATAAAGATTCTGTTGTTCTTTGAAATGGATTAATATCAATCAGATATACCTTATCAAACGGTTTAGGTATATAAACATCAAAGACAAAACTATTAGAATCAAACTTACTCATCAGTACATCATCAAAAAATATTCCTATCTTTTCTAATAATTCATCTTGTAAATCATCTAAGAAAGTATAATAGTTAAGGTCTCTTTGAGAAATGGCAATTAATTGTCTATCTCTGACAAAACATCGGAATTCCATAGATGGATTTATTTCGACCCATTTTCTTAATACAAGTTCAACATCAAACGTTGGTGGATTATCTTTAACAAAATCCACAGTCTCATCGAACGAGTGATACATATCATAATTCAAATAATCCGAGGATTTCAAGAGAAGGAAAAGATCAGAAGTTGAATAACAACGCATGTTTCGACCAGTCATAATCCATGTGGAATCTTGTGGTGCAGACCAATTGAGTTTTGGTGCAACACTCCCATATTTGCTAATTGTTAGTTTCAACTGGTTATGAAAATCTTTAAATTTTTCAGTTGGGTCAATTGTCTTTTCTTTATTTTGTCCTCCCTTTACAATCTCATCATCAGCATCCTCTTCCCAATCACTGTATTCATTAGCGCTGTTTGGCAGAGCCTCCTGAAAAAGAACAGAGTCCTTCTTAGAGCTTTTCGGAAGAGCTATATCGTCACTTTCCAAGTATTCTATAAATTCTTGCTGTAATGGCTTGAAAATAGTTGCTTCTGAGACCGCATACTTGCTGAACTGCGGGTACCAGCGGGAATAGCTGCAGTTCAACACGTCCTGCACCGTTGTGTTGATCGCTTCCAGCTGTCCGTCTTCCATTGCCACTCCTGTCTGCCCTGCCTGCCGCCCAGCTTCGCCTTTCTTCCCCAGCCACCTCTCTGCCCGAACTGGGAAAACCCGTGCAAATTCATGCTGGTCGACCAAGAGTGAAAAACCGCGAGAAACGTCAACTGCAAAGCGTTGTGTTTGCGTTGATCACGTCGAAGGCAAGGCCGGGTGGTGACAGCGGTGGTGTGGGAGTGCAAGTTAGGGACAGCACAGAGCGGTATTATCCAGCATACACACAAGAACCATGTCTGCGGGAGTTGCACCATCGAACGCCACCTTCAAGAACAAGGAGAAGCCGCAAGAAGTCCGTAAAGCCAACATCACTGCGGCCAAGGCAGTTGCAGATGCAATCAGAACTTCTTTGGGTCCAAAAGGTATGGACAAAATGATCAAAACAAAGACCGGGGATGTCATCATTTCCAATGATGGTCATACTATCTTAAAACACATGGCAGTTTTACATCCAGCAGCTAGAATGTTAGTTGATTTGTCAGGTGCACAAGATGTTGAAGCTGGTGATGGTACAACTTCTGTTGTTGTCATTACTGGTGCTTTATTAGGTGCTGCACAAAACTTACTTGATAAAGGTATTCATCCAACCATTATTTCAGAAGCTTTCCAAAGGGCTGCTAAAAGATCATGTGAAATTTTCCTTGATATGTCACATAAAATCTCTTTAGATGACAGAGATTCTTTAATTAAAGCTGCAAACACTTCACTTTCTTCTAAAATTGTTGCACAACATTCAGGTTTATTAGGTCCAATTGCTGTTGAGGCAGTTTTGAAAGTTACTAAAAAAGATGCACAAAACGTTGATTTAAATGATATTAGACTGGTTAAACAAGTTGGTGGTACAATTGATGACACTGAAATGATTGATGGTGTTGTATTAACACAAACTGCAGTAAAAAATGCAGGTGGTCCAATCAGAATGGAAAAGGCAAGAATAGGTTTAGTTCAATTTCAACTTTCTCCTCCAAAACCTGATATGGAAAACAATATTGTTGTCAATGATTATAGACAAATGGATAAAATATTAAAAGAAGAAAGAGCATACATTTTAAATATTTGTAAACAAATTAAAAAGGCAAAATGTAATGTTTTATTAATTCAAAAATCCATATTAAGAGATGCTGTAAATGATTTAGCACTTCATTTTTTATCTAAATTAAATATTATGGTTGTTAATAATATTGAAAGAGAAGATGTTGAATTTATTTCTCATTCATTAGGTTGTAAACCAATTGCAGATATTGTTTCTTTTAATGAAGGTAGACTAGCATCTGCTGATTTAATTGAAGAAGTTGAATCTTCAGGTTCTAAAATTATTAAAATTACAGGTATTAAAAATCCTTCTCATCCAACTGTTTCTGTGATATGTAGAGGTGCAAATAATCAAGTTTTAGATGAAGCTGAAAGATCATTACATGATGCATTATGTGTTATTAGATGTTTAGTTAAAGAAAAAGCATTAATTGCAGGTGGTGGTGCTCCAGAAATTGAAGTTTCAAGAACTTTATTAAAGGAAGCACATCAATTATCAGGTGCAGAACAATTATGTTTGACTGAATTTGCTAATGCATTAGAAGTTATACCAACTACATTAGCTGAAAATGCAGGTTTAAACCCAATTGAGATAGTGACAGATTTAAGAAATAAACATGAAAATGGTGAAAGAGAAGCAGGTATTAGTGTTAGAAGATCTGGTGCAACAAATACATATTCTGAACATGTTTTACAACCAGTACTTGTAAATACAAGTGCAATTACTCTAAGTTCAGAAACTGTTAAATCTATTCTTAGAATTGATGATATTGCAATCAGTCGTTAAAAGGATTCCCCTCCCTGTAATATAAATTTTTTACCTCAATATTCTAATTATCTATATGTATTTTAATATATTTTACAGTAATCTACTCAAGAATAAATAATATTTATATTTGATGTTTATAAGTAATAGTATGAATATAAGTGTCTATAAAAAAATGGATAGTCTAATACTATCTTTTAACAAACTTAACAGCAGTTTTACTAAACATATAGCTTAAACCACTCCATAATGTTGTAATTGCAACAGTCCATTCTAAATATTGAACGTAATTAAGGAAAATTGATGTTGTTTCTAATCCAAATTGATCAGATAAATAAAGCATAAACACAGGTTTAATCATCATTGAACCTAAATATAACATTTGTAATGCTGTATTAATTTTACTAACCAAAGTTGGATGAACTTCTGCACTAGGTATGCTAAAATCCCAATACCTCCAAAATGTTTTAGGTGGTGGTAATGAAAGATATCTAATAACAACTGCTGCCAATCCCAAACCAACATCTCTACCAATAATAAGTAAACCCAGATATAAAGGAATTTCTGAAGTTGTAGCTAAACATACAGTACAAATCATCATCAACATTTTATCAGCTAATGGATCAATAACACTTCCAATAACTGATTTTAAATTCCAATGACGTGCAATAAACCCATCAAGAAAATCAGTTACACATGAATATGTAAATAATGCTAATGCTAATGCAACTTGACCATGGATAATCAGATATCCAACAATTGGTGCACTTATAAGTCTTGTAAATGTTAATAAGTTCGGAACAGTGTAAATATTTTCATGAATATCTGGTGGAATTATTTTCTTAATATTATCTCTTAAATCTTTAGACTTTTGAAGTGTCTTTTCACGTATATCTTTAGAAATATTTTGCATTTGTTTCTTGTTTTCCTGGAATTTGGTTTTTCCTTCTTGGATAGCTTTAGCACTGTTAGCTTGTGTTTCCTTTATAAATTTTTGGGCATGTTGAGTTATTGTTTGTTTTTCCTTATTAGGAGTTGAATTATGTTTTAAATCATCTTTTCGAATGTTGAATAGTATTCGGGACGTTGCAATTGTTCTTCTTTGATAGTTAATGTCATATGTCACTGATGCTAAAATCACTCTAGAATATCCAAACGTTTTTTGGAAATTTGCTGCTGCAGATAACCACAAATATGGTCTCAATCGGCCCACGGTGTACATTGTCTGCCTCTATACCAGTAGCACCAGCCCCCAGCACTGCTGTCTGGTATCCTAATCAATTCTCCCCTCTTGCACCACTCTTTCTCCCAGCCCCAACATGTCAAGTGAAAAATCGTAAGAGCCTTCCCTCTGATTCTCGCAACATGTTTTAATTGTAATCAACTGGCTCCTGTTGGGTGACATTTTTTCTGCCTTAGTTCGGGCCTTGCAGAAGGCCAAGTGTATGCATAGAACTGGTAGAAGTATACTCATCACAACTAATTACTTTCTGAAAAGAACACGAACCATTTTGAAAACCCATTCGTCCCCATTTTTATTCCATCATTCGTTTTTTCCAAGATATTATTATTATTCAACTTCCAACATGTCTTCTAACATGAACGTTTTGGTTTATTCTGGACCTGGTACCACACAACCATGTGTTGATCAGTGTTTAGAAACGTTTAGATTGCTTTTTTCTCCATATTATTCCGTTTCAACAGTTAAAGAAAACGTTCTCAGAGATCAACCTTGGGAATCTAAGACTGCAATATTGATTATTCCAGGCGGTGCTGATTTACCAATATGTAAAACTTTTAGGGGTGAAATTAATGATAGAATCAAAAATTTTGTTCAAAAAGGTGGTAAATATATTGGTCTATGCTCAGGTGCTTATTTTGCTTCTGGAAGATGTGAATTTGAAGTAGGAAATCCTGATATGGAAGTCAGTGGTTCAAGAGAGTTGAAATTTTTCCCAGGTACATGTAAAGGTGGTGCTATGAAAGGTTTTCATTATGGTACAGAAACAGGTACACGTGTTGTTGAATTAAGTGTGAATTCAAATTTACTTCCAGGATTACCATCTTCCGTTTACACATACTTAAATGGGGGTGGTCTTTTCGTTGATGCACATAAATATTCAAATGTTAAAGTTTTAGCCACTTATGTCGATAAATTGGATGTGGAAGATGGTATTGATGGTAAGAAAGCAGCTGCTGTTTTATGTACTGTTGGTAGAGGTAAAGCTTTATTATTTGGTCCACATCCAGAATTTAGTCCTGATCTTTTGAAACCTGATCCAAATCTGCCTTCTTTTACTCAGGTTATAAAATCTTTGAAATCTACTAATAAGAATAGAGTTGAATTTTTACGTGCTGCTTTGAAAACCTTAGATGTCAAAGTAAACGAAAAGGGGTATGAACGTCCAAAATTGACCCCATTATATTTAACTTCAATAGATAAAATCTCCGCTTTGGATTTAATTAATAAACTTGAGAATGAAGTAGGTTATCAAATTCAAAACATTGTTGATGTTGGAAATGATAAGTTTGCAATTCATAAATCGTGTTTATATCCACAAAATAGCATGAACGAAGACACACCAGAAGATCCACAACTTGCAATTAAAAATATTTACCTTTGTGAAAATGAATTACCGGATAAATCATTAACTCCATTTTTTGATATGAAATTATTCGAAAGATGTTTAACTGAATTTTACAAACAATCAGAGTCAGATATAACAACAGAATCAATTGGTAATACATTTATGTATGGGGAAGTTGTTACTTCAACTTCGGTGTTAATGGATAGTAATTTTAAATGGTTACCACTGTTACCTTCTGGTTTTACAATTACAGGTACAGTTCAAGTTTTAGGTAAAGGCAGATCAGGTAATCATTGGGTTAATCCAAAAGGGGTTTTACCAGTTTCTTCACTTTTGAAAATACACTCAAGTAATGTGAAAAATGCACCAATCGTTTTTGTGCAATATATTTCAAGTATGGCATATACTCACGCAATCCTTGAATACGATGTTGGATATGATGAAATTCCAGTTAAGATTAAATGGCCAAATGATATTTATATTAAACTTCCACATTATATCGGTAAAACAATTGATAAAAATTCAAAGGAAATCACTCATGCTAAGATTGGTGGTATTTTAGTTAACACAAACTTGTTTGATAATTATTATCATTTAATTGTTGGTGCTGGTTTAAACGTCAGTAATGAAGCACCAACTACCTCAATTAACACTGTTATTAAGGCAATGAATGAACATTATAAAAATGTTGGAAGTGATAAATTCTTAAAACCAATTCAAGAAGAGAAAATATTGGCTAAATATTTAGCTATTTTTAATGCTATGTTCGAAAAATTCAAAAATTCAGGGTTTAAACCATTTTTAAATGATTATTATAATCTTTGGTTTCATTCAAATCAAATTGTAACCTTAAATAATAATGGAAATATCCAAGCACAAATTTGTGGTATTACCCCTGATTGGGGTATGTTAATGGCAAAAGATCTGAAAACGGGTAATATTTACGAATTACAACCAGATGGTAATTCTTTTGATATGTTTAATGGTTTAATTTCTCAGAAGCGTTAAATTGTGTAGCATAAATTTTTGTAATTTCTTTAGCTAAACATATTTTAATAAATACTATTTTTTTAAACTTTTAAACGTTATTTTATTATTAAAAAACAGAAGTATACAGAAAATTCCAAGAAAAGAAGCAATTTATAAATATTTTTTTTGCTATAAAAACAAATAATTTTTTCAACCAAATTATTTTTTATCATCTGAATTAGATGTTGGGTTATATTGTGGAGAAGTTGGTGAGTACTGTGGAGAAGTTGGTGAGTATTGTGGGGAAGTTGGCGAATACTGTGGAGAAGTTGGAGAGTATTGTGGAGAAGTTGGAGAATATTGTGGAGAAGTTGGAGAATATTGTGGAGAAGTTGGAGAATATTGTGGTGAAGTAGGGGAATACTGTGGAGAAGTTGGAGAATATTGTGGTGAAGTAGGGGAATATTGCGGTGAAGTTGGAGAATACTGAGGAGATGTAGGAGAGTATTGAGGAGAAGTTGGAGAGTATTGAGGAGAAGTTGGTGAGTAACTTGGAGACGTAGGGGAGTAAGATGGGGATGTAGGGGAGTAAGATGGGGATGTAGGAGAATATGATGGGGATGTAGGAGAATATGATGGGGATGTAGGAGAGTACGCAGGTGATGTAGGAGAATAAGCAGGAGAAGTTGGAGAGTAAGCAGGAGAAGTTGGAGAATAAGCTGGTGAAGTTGGAGAATAAGCGGGTGAAGTTGGAGAATAAGCAGGTGAAGTTGGGGAATAAGATGGTGAGGTAGGTCCATAACTTGGAGAAGTAGGACCATAGCTTGGAGAAGTAGCACCATAACCATTAAATGGAGAAGTTGGTTGATATGCACTCATTGAACCACCATATTCAGTAAATCCACCGGATCTGTCATCATTTGAACCTGCTGTGATTAATGGAGAAAATGCAACATTATCTGCAGCCATTGGTATATCAATGATATCATCCTTGAAATGATCATCACCATAAACAGTCATTGAACCCTTAGTTTCTTTGGCAGCAGCAGATGTAGAAACTTCCACAGAATGTTCAGTTGGTAATACTGCTAATTTATCTTCATTTAAGAAAACGTCAAAAGAACCAGTACCAAATGGAGCCATTTGACCTAAAATAATATTTTGAGAAACACCTTCACAAGTATCTAATTCTGCAGAAGCACCCGCATCAAATAAAATTTCAACAGTTTCTTCGAAAGAACATCTCATTAATGCACCAGTATCATTTCTGTTGAAACCATGTCTAGAAATAGCAATTAAATGACCCTTGTAAGTCATCAAATCAACCAATAATGCTAAATGTCTATAGTTAACATAAGAACCATCAAAAGCAATGACATTAAGAATTTCCTTATATAATGCACTTCTAGCAGCTTCAATACCAAAGACATATAAAATCTCAACAAAAGAATTAGAATAGGTTCTTGTAGTATCAATACCTTCAACTGTAATAACATCAGCTAAATTAATACCATCCGTTTCTAAAACCCATTCTTGTTTCTTAGCAAAGTCACCATCTTCATCAATAAATGTTTTATCATATTTCATCATAAAGACTCTTAAAATACTACTGACACCTCTTAGAGTAATAGATTCTAACATTTGAGCCTCTAATGCCTTTAATAAACCATCTTCCGTTTCTTCTTCTTCTTCATCTAAAGCCTTTTCTTCTCTGACAATTCTACATCTAATAACCAATTTGTCAGCGTTATCTTCCGACCAAATAACAAAAAGATCATCACCAAAGTTTTCCATAATCTTAGCTGCGACTTGTTGCATACTTAATTGTTTATCTAACATTTTAGCTCTGTCCAATTCCAATCTAAGAAGCCATGGTGATTGTTTATGCAAGTTTTCTTCAACTTTTTCATCAGGAATTGCAAAATATGCTTCAACTGTATCATAATCTTCCTCAATAACAGTGGTCCTTGGATCCGGATCATAATAAATTTCAGTACAAGCAGTAACATTCTTCAAAGAAGTATGTTCAATAGCAGATTGAATGCTCTTAGCCTTTTCAATATCAGTTGCCACATCATCTTGTAAGTAAACAGTTAAAGCAGGAGTCTTGAAATTCTTTGCGACGTTCAAAATTTCCTTTAATCTAGGAACACCCAATGTAACATTCTTGGAAGAAACACCGGCATAATGGAAAGTGTTCAAAGTCATTTGAGTAGCAGGTTCACCAATAGATTGTGCAGCAACAACACCAACCATTTCACCAGGATTAACCAGAGATCTTGCAAATTGTTGCTCAATAGTACCAACAACCCATTCAAATGCATCTCTATTAAGTTTGTATTCTTCAAGAATTCTTCTAGTAGATAACTTGGATCTGATAAGACATTGGAACAACAAAGTAGAGTTTTCTCTTGCCTCAGTTAAACAACCACCATCACCTCTGACAACAATGAATTTCTTACAAAGTTCTTGAACAGTTTCAACAATTTCTTTAATAGTTAAATCACTAGCCTTATAACGATCGACATGGAATATTTGTTGTGCATTTTGAACAATTCTCCGAACATTAACAGGCAATGGCCAATTATTATCACCATTTGGAAAAACTTTAGTTCTTAAATATTCTCTGTCTTTTAACAATTGATCATATTCTTGATCTAAAATCTTTTGTAATTTGATATCACCCAAAATTTCATTACCATATTCAACAACATCAGAACGAATAGACATCTTTTCATCCATCAAATCAACACGATATTTTTTATCAAATGATGCGTTAGAACCTGGAATGGTATCAACAGTTTGCTTTTCAACAGTTGTAGCATCTAGACCATCTTCACCATAAATAAACTGAATAACATCACCTAAGGAATTTCTAGTTGTACCATCATAATGAACCATAATATCTTCTAATGCCTTTAATAAACGTCTTTGAATATAACCAGTTTCTGCAGTCTTAACAGCGGTATCAATCAAACCTTCTCTACCTGCCATCGCATGGAAAAAGAATTCTTGTGGAGTTAAACCTCTTAAGTATGAATTTTCAACGAAACCCTTAGATTCTGCAGAATAATCATCAGTGGTGAAATGTGGTAATGAACGATCAGCAAAACCAAAATTGATACGTCTACCTTCAACAATTTGTTGACCAACACAAGCAGACATTTGAGAAATATTAATATAAGAACCTTTAGAACCTGCCGTCACCATTTGTTTAACATTATTTGAATCCTTTAAAGAGGTTTCTGCTGATTTACCAGCGGAATCTCTAGCTTCGTTCAAAATCTTTGAGACCTTTTGTTCAAAAGATTCTCTTAAGGTCATACCAGGTTCAGCTTCTAACAGATTCTTTTGCGCATCCTTAATGACGCTTTGAACCTTATCCTTTGCTTCTTTAATAGTTTCAGTAATAGTTTTCATAGTTTCTGGATCTGCAATGGCATCACCGATACCAATAGAGAAACCATTATGAAGTAACCAGTAGTTAACAACTTTCTGAATATTACCAAACATTTTAGCACAAACAGTTGGTCCCTTTTCTCTCATGGTAGTATGTATCAAACCACCAGCAGAAGAACCAATAGTAGCTTTGTTAACCACTCCAAACATGATTTCACCATCCAAGATTAACATCCCAGAATCCTTTGGTGAAGTAAAGGCACCATCTAATCTTTGTAAGAAAATACCCTTTGGAATACAGAGTGATAAAATTTGTTTACCTGTCCATAAAGGTTTTGGTTTTAATATAGCTGGTTGAGGAATAACTCCATCCCAATCTGGAATCCAGTAACACATATTCATGACTTGATCATATTCTAAGAACGAATCTCTTAAAGTCATTTTTCTAATACCACATAATGTATCTTGGACAATACCCATGACTGGTTTATTAGATTGTGGAGAAATAATTTGTAATGGAACAGCACAAAGTTGTGATAACTCAGCTCTTGTTTCATAAGATTGAGGAACGTGCAAATTCATTTCGTCACCATCGAAATCGGCATTATAAGGTGAGGTAACGGATAAATTCATTCTGAAAGTAGAATATGGCATAACTTTAACTCTATGACACATCATAGACATTTTATGTAAAGAAGGTTGACGATTGAATAAAACAGGATCGTTATCCATTAAATGACGTTCAACTTTCCATCCATATTGAAGTTGAATATCACCAGCTCTTTTATTAAATCTTAAATCAATTCTATCACCATTATCTCTGATAACATATTTTGCACCAGGATGTTCATTTGGACCATTTCTGACCATTTCTGTTAATTTTTGAATGTTATATGGTGTGACAATTTCAGGATATGTTAAAGTTCTTGCAATCGATCTTGGGACACCAACTTCATCTAATTCTAAATTTGGATCACCAGAAATAACTGTTCTTGCAGAGAAATCAACTCTCTTACCCATTAAGTTACCTCTTAAACGACCTTCTTTACCCTTTAGACGAGCTCTAATAGATTTAATTGGCCTACCACTTTTTTGTAACGCTTGAGGTTGACCTGCAATATCATTATCCATATAAGTTGCCACATGATATTGAAGTAATGCTTCAAATTCACTAATAACATGTTGCGGAGAACCGTCCATTTCGAATTTTTGCACATTAATATTTGCTTTTAGAATATCTGCTAATTTATAAGTTAAATCATCTTCGGATCTTTTAGAATCGGTGAATGCAACAGATGGTCTAACTGGAGGAGGCGGAACTGGTAGAACAGTTAACAACATCCATTCAGGTCTAGCCCATTCTTCGTTAAAACCTAACTTAACACAATCTTCTGGAGAAATATGTCTAAAAACATTTAAGATATCAGATGCAGTTATTTGTCTTCTTTCTAGATTTTCGGTATCTTCATCTACATTGGATTTTTTCCAAGTACCCCAAAGTTTTAAACCGTCTTTTCTAATAGATGGTTGTACGCTACCACACCCTCCTCTTCTAAATTGATGTTTTGCTTCATCATCGTCTTCATCTAAAGGTGGATCAACATCACAAACCATTTTAGTTTTAGATAAGGTCCATACGGCATTGAATCTTTTCTTTGGATCTCTGATTTTAATTGCAGCTGCAAATTGAGGATTAGTATGTTCATCAAGTAAAAGTTTACCACAGTTCATACAAGCACATTCACAAACTTTTTTAATTTTTGCTAAAAATCCGATATGGAAAACAGGCTTAGCTAATTCAATGTGACCAAAATGACCTGGACATTCTTGCATATCTTCTGAACATGTTTGACATCTGAAATTTCTATCAATGGAACCAAGTCTTGGATCGTTTAAACCACCTTCTCTTGGCTTCATGGTCACTGGGTCCATAATTTCTGGGTATTCGATTTTAGCAACAGAAATTGCTCTTGCTTCTTCAGGAGAAAATAAACCAAATTGGACCTAAAAAAAGAAAGAAAAAAGGAATAATAGAAATAAAATAGTAGTTAGTACGCATTTCGTAGAGAGAAAGGAAAAAAATATAAAAAAGATAATACTTACTTCTTGTACAGTCCTTAAAGGAGCACTTGAATATGGAAATCTACTCATCTTGTATGTATTATAATTTTATATGCGGTTTTTTCTATGTAAATTTTTTTGTATTTTTTTGGAAATCTAATTTATTAAAATATAATAATTTTTTTTTGAATTTTTTTTTGAAGTTTATAATTTATTTGAAATTTTCAAATTGAAACTAAATGAATATGATACAACGATATAGAACAATGAAAGCAAAATGACAATAACTAGTATATTATGTCAAATAATGGAATTAAATTAATATAATAAAGGAATATAAATATGAAAAAGTGGAAATATTATATTAATTATTAACGGTGATTTGATTAACAAAAATGAAACTGAGAAAAACTCTTGTCAAAATTTCCTTTTGTCAGGTAAATAAAATCAAAATTAATGAATTGAATAATACGTAATATAAGTTTGCAACAATCAAATAAATGAGTACAATCTTTTATCGTATGTGTGTTCGTGTTTGATTTTTTTTTAAAAGTATATGTATTGTTTAATAATGAATAATAAAGTTAAACGAGTAAATATTAAATTGGAAAATTGAACAATTGACAAGTATAATTGAATATAAGATGTAGTTGTTAGTATACCAAAAAAATAAACGGGTTTGAATGTTAATGAGATAATTCTTATCAATTGTAAATAGATATACAGGTTTTGAAAATGGATAGTGAATAACTCAGATGTAAGTAAAGTACCCTATTGATTCGAACCTTTGAAAACAAACAGATGAACGTGCCTAATAAACCTTGCAGGAGCAGGAGAAGAAGACAGGACACAGATGGCAAACAAGTATGCTGTAGAACAAAGTATAACAAATTCTAAGGAAGTATTACCTGTTGTTGTTTCATCAATTGCTCAAGTGGCCATTACATTTCGCCTTCATGGACGAGGGGCGAGAAAAGAAATCATGAGGCCTTATCGACACGCGAGCTGAAATGGCAGAAGTGGCAGAAATGTCTGGGTCGATCGACCGCGACCATTTTAGTAGTTTGTCTATTATATTACATTTCATTACTTTACGATGCAATAAGAGTTATACATGGGTGTTGTTTATGCAAAGAACTTACTGTATGCGGCCTTCTCCTTGTTCTTTCTAGCCTTGTACGCTTGCTTAGATTCTTTGAGTATTTTAGAGATACCGGCATCTGCTGGTTGAATCTTATGTGCCTCTTCAAAGTCGGCAATAGCGTCTTCTTCATTATGACCGAGTAAATGACCGTTACCCCTTCTGAAATATGCCTTGGCTTTAGATTTGTCATCCAATTGTTCACATTCTAAGGCTTCAGTGGCATATTTGATTGTATCTTGTGCTGATTTTAATTTCATTGACATCAAAGATGCGTTTAATGTACATGAAATTTGTAATTTCCAATATGTGGCAACATCTTCATCGGTTAAATCGTAAGGTTGGTATTCACTCATATAACTTTGTGCCTTAATGTATTTTTTTAAAGCTGTTTTAAAATCTCCCTTTTTAAAAGATTCGGTACCGATATTTTTAATGGATTCGACTGCTTTAAAAACAGTTTCTGGTTTGTTTATATCAACTGATGGTTCATCTGTTAAAACATCTTCGTAAATATCACCAGATCCATCATCCAAAACTAATGGGTCACCTTGATTTAAAACACCGGCTGCAATAATCTTACACTCTTTTAATGGACGATCAGGTTCTCCAGTTTCAGTTCTTTCAATTTGTCTAACGATAGATTTACCTGAAATAACTTTACCAAAAACAACATGCTTATTATCTAAATGTGGAGTCTTAACAGTAGTTATAAAAAATTGAGAACCATTTGTGTTTGGACCTGCATTAGCCATGGATAAAAGGAATGGTTGATCGTGCTTTAAAATAAAGTTTTCATCATCAAATTTTTCACCATAGATGGAACTACCACCTGTTCCATTAAAATTTTCAAAATCGCCACCTTGAATCATAAAGTCCTTAATAACTCTATGAAAAATACTATTCTTATAACCAGCACCAGGTTCTCTTTGACATAATTGCTTGAAGTTTTCAGCAGTTTTTGGAGTAATGTCATCAAATAATTCAAATGCAATTCTACCAGCAGTTTCACCACCAATTGCAATATCAAAATAAACCTTAGAGCGTTCAGCTGTCATGTTTGTCTTTTCTGTTAACCCGAAATACAAATAACCGGATCTACAAGGCCAAGGACAAAACAAAACGGGTCAAAACACGTCAATTTATACTATTCACCGATTAATACTCACCCCAACCGGTTATATGCCTGTTTTGTTCACTCGCCAGGCGAGAATTTTCTAGAAATCACCGTACCTCAACATGTTTCTGCAAGATTTTATTAATATCGATAATGTATATTCCAATACGAAAAACTGAATCCTTATATCCATTACATCGCTCAATATGGTTGCTGTTCCTGAACTTAAACAATATTTAAACAAACAGATAAAAATCGAGCTTAATGGAAACAGAGTCGTGCAGGGGAAATTATCTGGTTTTGATTTCTTTTTAAATCTTACGCTGAATGAATGTGTTGAAATAAAATCACCAAGATCAAATACAGAATACATAGGCTTAGGACAATGTGTGGTAAGAGGTAATTCAGTTATTAATATTGAACTTATATAGCATAGCTGATGCGCAAGTAAGACCCATCAACCTGGTTGTGTATGGTATGTAAAGTATATTCTATCAACTTATAGTTTTATCAATAGATTTTTTAAAAGAAAAAAGAAAAAATTCAATTAACGTATACAGTGTTTATGTGCAGATAAGTATAATACATATTAGCAAGAGGAAAAAAAAAAGAAGTACAACTATAACTGTGAGAACACTTCATCGAGAAATCCATCATTTGATTCTTCCTCGTTTTTAACATCCATTATAACGTCCATTTTCAGCCTTTCCCCAATAATACAATTTACCTGATTGAAAATTTTCATCATTGTAGACTTGAATTCTCCCCAGTCTGCATATGTAGAATGTAAATTTGTATGTTCCTTTTCAACAAACATGTTCAAATCCCACAAATGTTTTGTAAAATGTCTCCAATTACCTTCTTTTTGTCTTAATATTTTAGCTTGTGATTGTTTTTGTTTGATGAGTTCATACATAAATTCAGCAATCATTCTATTTTTTTCTTTTTTCAACAATGCATTTTTAGATGTTGAATGAACACTTTTGTTATCTTTATTTATAAACACTTCAAGTTTACTTACAGTATTTTTAATTGATGATTCAACTGCTAGTTGTTTCCTTGTCTTACGCCTTTTAACACAACTCGTCAATAATATTGATTCATCAACACCTTTTTTGTATTCATTAATAACACTACCTGGATATCCATAGTTGAAAAATCCCATTAATCCACTATCATCAAAATTATCTTCATATGCAGACATAAATATTGGATCAACTGCACTTAGTTCAACACATTCATCATTTGGTCTTTTATTACCCTTTTTATTCATTGGAAAACGTTGTAAACTTTGAAGTTCCAAATTTAAAATTACATCATCATTATTTTTTTCATTATTGGAAGTAGCGTAAAATCGTATGTCATCATGATCATGGTCATGATCATCATAATATTCGTTAGAATCATTGTTTTGTTCATCATCTGTTTCATCTGTAGATTTTGAATCAAGGTTATTGACATTATTGAATTGTTGGTCATCATTTTTATAAATTATTTTATCATCTTTAAAACTTATTGTATCGTCATCATATTCATCACAATCCTGCCTTATGTCATCATTATTTAAATGAACATTTAACCCTGAGCTTTTAAGGACAGAAACCAGATAATTATTATCTACTTTTCTTTCTAATCCTGAACCCGATGTAAATCCATAATTATTTATTGCAGATTCCATCATTTTTTGTCTTGAATAGTTTTTAGATTTATCAGGATGATAAAAATGAGGTAAAAAATCATTTGAATCTACTCTTGCTCGCTTATTTCTATTTACGTGCTTAATTTGAATTGATCTTCCTCCATGATCAGGACTTTTTAAAGTATTTGCATTATTTGAAGTAGATCCATTATCTTCTTCAACTGTTGTATTTTGGAATATGTTGGTGATTGTTGTATTTTGAGTTTCATTTTCAACAAATTGAACTCTAAGATGTTTCATTTGAGATGCAAATTCAACTTCTTGTGTTGTATCAAAATCATTAATAAAAGGATCAATTTTATCTGTTGCGCTAGGAAGGGACCATTTTGGAATAATTGATTTTAATTTCATAATAGTTGGTGCAAGTTTATTATTCTTATGATCAATTATTGAAAATTCTTTTGATAAATCCGTATTTTCATCAGTTTGATAATTCAATTCTTCATTTTTTTCATTGAATGGATTTTTTAAAATTCTAGAAACTGATAAACCAGTTTCCATAATTGTATAAATTAACCATAAAAATTTATTAACTTTATCAGCAGATTTAAGTTTAGGTCTAAGCCAAATATCATTTAGTAAAGAACCAGTACTTACAATCTTTTGGCTTACTGGTTCATTAACATCAAATGGGAAAAAAGATTGACCAATTTCATATTCATGAGTACAAATGAAGAAAACAACAGAAATAATATTAAAATTATGATATTCAGTTGAAATTGCAGATATAAAGTCAGGATAACTTTTAGGAATTTTACCACTCAGTTCATTAACAGATTTAAGGATTGATTTTATTCTTGGAGTATCTTGAAGTTGTTTAACAGTAGACATAGTATAACCACTACCATTTCTAACAGTTGGTGCCACATTATTAGATTTTTTAGGATCAGGATTTTCTGTAGTATGTTCATTTATATTTTCATTATTAACCTCACCTTCCTTTTTCATAACATAATCATTATCATCAAACATTTTTTGAGATTCTTGTTGGAGAGGATAATACTTTTCAATTATATTAAAATGATTACCAACTTGTAAAGAAGGAATAGAATGATATGTTCTAAACTGAGATTTCATTTCATAATCAAAATTAACAGTAGTATTTAATCTACCGATATTAACTAATAATGAAATTATTGTGAAATTTAATGCATAATTGATATCTAACATTAACCTTGCCTTTAAGATTTTAGAAATTTTGGAAGACTTGAGTAAAGTAATAAGATATAATTCAAAGAAAGTTAACATTTCACCATTATTTGAATGTAGTCTACCTTCTCTATCTTTATAAATTCTAAAATGATCAGGCCAATCGAAACCATGAAAAGTGTTAAAATAAGGGTTTCTGAAAACACGATCATAATTAAAAAATAAAGACATAAGAAATTTAAACTGTATTTCATTTCTCCAGTATGGTTCACCATCATTTTTTTTCAAATGTCTTGAACGTGCATTAATTAATAGCGTTTGATAAGATCTGAATCCATCATGATCTTGGGTATTAGTGGAAATTGAAGATGATGCATTCGCATTGGTATTTAGAGTTTCTGGTGCTATTGATGTTGCATTATTATTTTGAAAAAAAGACTGTTGGTACAAGTTATTATATTCTGTGGGTTGTTTTTCATTCAAATTTTCCACTTCATTAGTTATGGTAGAAAGAGTAGGTTTAAACTTTGCACGATTTGTGTCAGTATTTTGATTTGGATGCATATTGGACTCTAATTCGTTAGTTTGACTGATTAGAAGTTCAGTAACAGAAGTTGGACAATTTGAGGTGTTGGGAACCTCTGAACTTGTAGATTCTGTTGGGGAGTGATTTGGTTCAGAAAGGTGGTTTTCCGAAGTGGATCCGGACGACGGGTTAAGCAGAGCAGACAATGACGCCATTGCAAGATATTTAGAGTAGCGGAGAGTGGTCCAGAAGCAGCGGTTGTAGATACCAGCTCGGATCCAGTATATCAACCGGTGAAGAGCCTCTTTACCATTCTTCTCCCTCCATCCCATTCCAATTCACCCACACAGAAATCATCAACACGTTCGGCAACCCTTTCCCGCCCTTCCCGTCGATCGACGCCGCTTTCTGACAAAAATCGCGAAAATGCGAAAATCAGCCCTCTCCTCGGAATTGGCACCACGTGGGAGAATGAATGAGGAGTTGGGGTTGGGATCGGGTTGGTTCCAGCTGATGAGCACACAGACAAGGCCATCCTTAAGCTGCTCATTTGTTCTTCGTCGTTAACATTTGTACATTGAGTACCCTCTGGTCCTCCTTTTGAAGCTTTTATCAATATACCCAACAAATTCTTATCTTTTCGTATCATCATATCATGTTGTTCGGAGTAAAGCTACAGAACGAAATTTACGCTCCTTGGAAACAATACTATATCGATTACGATTATCTGAAAAGATTATTAAAGGAAAATTTAGTCAATCAACTCAATACCGATTCAGCTTGGACAGAAAAGGATGAAGCATTGTTTGCTGAAACTTTAGATAAGGAATTAGAAAAAGTTTACTCTTTTCAAGTTTCTAAATATAAAGAATTAGATTCCGAAATAACAAAACTTGAATTGAAATCTGAAAAGTATTTGGAGTTATTGGAAAAGAATAAAAAGGATCCTTCTTTTGATCCAATTTCTTTTCAACAAAAATTAGAAGAATTATTATCTTTAACTAATGAATTGGATCATTTTGCAAGATTAAATTTCACCGGTTTTATAAAAATAGTTAAAAAGCACGATAGATTACATAAAGGATATTCAGTCAAAGCAGTTTTAAGTGTTAGAATGAAAGATTTACCATTGAATAATATTTCTGAAGATACTTCTCCTTATTTATTCAGAATTTCAACTCTTTATTCTTTTATCAGAGATCAAATGGATTCAACTTCCTTAACATCTTCAATCTCCAATTCTTTAAAAAATTCCATTTCTAAACTTTCTAACTCAGGTAAATTATCAACCACACCAAATGCTTCTTTTACCCCTGGTATTCATGATTCTCAATTCAAAGTTTTAAAATTTTGGATTCATCCTGATAATTTAATGGAAATTAAAACAACTATTTTGAGACATTTGCCTGTCTTAATATATAATAGTAACGTCAATGGTTTAGATGATGAAGATGAAGATGAAGATGATGTAGGTTTAGTAGATTCAACTATAACCTCCTTATATTTCGATAACAGAAATTTTGAATTATACAATAATAAACTATTAAAACAACTGAACAAAACTCCTTCTTTAAGAATTAGATGGAATGGAAAATTGAAAAACAATTCCGAATTAATTGTTGAAAAGAAAACGTTTGATTATGATACTGGTAACTCTGACGATATCAAATTAACTTTGAAAGAAAAATATATGAATGATTTTGTTATTCCTTCTGAAGATTCAATTGAACAAGAACAATCCGAAATTCAAAATGATATCGATGATTTAGATGAAGATGAAATTTTGGATTATAGAAAACAATTAGATAAAAAGAAAAAAAATTCGAAAAAATTAACTTTGGATAAATTTGTTAAAAGATTATCAAAAAAAGGTTTTTCCCAAGAAAACATTAACTCTTATGCAAACAGTTTCAAAGAATTGCAGTCTTTTATTAAAATCAATCATTTACAACCTGTTTTAAGAACTATTTACACTAGAACTGCTTTCCAAATGCCGGGTGATGATAGGGTTAGAATTACCATTGATTCCGATATTCTTTTCATTAGAGAAGATTCATTTGATCAACAAAGGCCAATCAGAGATCCTAATGAATGGCATAGAAAAGATATTGATTCATCTATTGATAATCCTTACTCTCTTTTAAGAAAAGGTGAATATTCCAAATTTCCTTATTCAGTAATGGAAATTAAACTTGCTTCATCAGTTGTTAAGAATCCACAATCGAGAACTTTAACATGGATAAATGAATTAACTAATTCTCATTTAGTTAAAGAAGTTCCAAATTTTTCTAAATTTATTCAAGGTATTTCCGTCTTTTTCTTAGAAGATGATAGTTTAGATATCTTACCATTCTGGTTACCTGAATTAGAATGGGATATTAGAAAGAATCCAGAACAAGCATATATGGATTCTAAGAACAAAAGATTAAAGGAATTACAACAAGCTGAAGTTTTAAAAAATTTAAAGAAAAAAATCAGTGAAACTGTTCAACCATCAACTGAAACAAGTGATACTCATTTAAATAAAATTGCTGAAGATGAAGAGGGTGATGATTTAGATGCTGAATCTTCAGATGATGAAACTTCTTTACCACCTTCAATTGAAAGACAAAAAAATACTATTTTAACTCCACCAAGTACATCTGCTTATAATGATCAAAGATTACCTTTAGCTCCAAGTTTACCAAAGAAAAAGAAAAATAATCTTACTGATGTTTTAATGCCAATGTTTGGATCATCAAAACTTGATGGTTATGAATCAGAAGATGAAGAAATTGAACTCCCTCCAGGAGTTGTTAAACCAACTCAATTAATTCGTCAATCAGGTCCTGTTAGAGTGGAAGCTAAAGTTTGGCTTGCAAACGAACGTACATTTGTTCGTTGGTTACACATCACTACATTACTATCTGCATTAACTTTTACAATTTATTCGAGTGTCAAATCTTCTCATTTTCCACAACTTGCAACTGATTTGGCATATGTTTATTTTGCATTAACTTGTTTTAGTGGTGTTTGGGCTTATGCAATTTACACAAAAAGATTAGAATTAATCAAAATGCGTAGTGGTAGACATTTAGATGGTATGTTTGGTCCACTGGTTTTAGCTGCAGTTTTAATTTTAACTTTGGGTTTAGAATTCTTTGCAGGTTTGAAAAAATGGAAGGCAAAAGCAGGTGTTTCTTCAATTTCTATGACTTTAGCTAACAGTTTAACACAATCTACTGAAACTGAAAACCTTCACCCATTTACTCGTTGGGCTCTTGGAAAATTGTTTTCAGTGATTTCTGATTAATTAATTATACATGCACATTTTTTTATTATTTATATACTTTCACCCTTTTGAAACTGCCTTTTTTAACATTTGTATCTAATCATTGTTTCTTCACACCAATGTTTCTTTTTTTCATAATACTATACAATAATAATATTACACATTATATCTTCCCACTACTCCCGTTTAACAAATGTTTCTTAATATGCTTAATCCGTTCTTCTGATAAAATCTTATTCTTGTATTCGTTAACAATCGAATTGGAATTAGATTCAACAGAAACAGCAGAAACACCAGATATAGCAGATTGTCTAGATATGATAGACGATATCGATTTATTAGAATATTTAGAGAATCGGGAACTTCCAGAAACACGTCGCATTGCAGGTGATTTTTTTAACGTTGCACTTAATAATGGTGATAATTTATCTTGATTAAAATCATCAATAGCTTCATCATTATCTATTCCATTAGTAGTATGATCATTATTAAAATCTGTAAGTATTCCTGTTTCGTTATTAATTTTAGCATCTTGATCAAAATCTAAATCTAAATCTAAATCACCTAAACTCGTATCTTCATAATTTGTTACAGATGAATATCCTTCAATACAAGTTAACCAAATTTTGCAAGCAACAAGTAAATTAAATTCTTCAACTTTAGTAATTTTCTCAACTTCATATAGTTGTTCTAAATTTTTTCTAAGTAATAATAAAGCGTATGTAAATTTCACAGCTAATGTAGCATTTTGACATATAAATAATGGATAAATTTTAGATGGTTTTACAGTTGATACACCATAAGGTAGGTTCACATTTGTATCGCTGTTATTTATAGTTAAATTTGATATTGGATCATTGATATATGAGTTAGATCCTAAAAATCTGACGGGATAACGTAAAGAAACGTTAAAAATATCAGCAACTGTAACAATTATTAATGCAATATAACCGATTAATGAATTGAGTCGTTCTGAATGTGGTCTTGAGATTTGCGTTAAGCGTTGAATTATAGTTGATGAAATAATCGATATTGGAATGATTGATTTATGTTCAGAATCATTAGAACAGTTATATTGCGGAATTAAAGATGATGGAAAACATGTTTGAAACAAAGAGAAATTAAACTTACCCTCAATTAAATTCATTGGGAAAATAAATTGAATAACTGATGAAATTTTAGATTTTCCTAATTTTATTTCAGTTATTAGTTGTAAATTTTCGGTTTGTAAACTTTCTGATTCTTCAGCAATTTTAATATTATTTTCATTGTCAGATTTTAAAGAATATTTGAGTTTTAATATACGTGATTTCATTTTTTCACGACGTTTTTTGAGTTGTGATATCTTTTGTGTTAATTGATAACTATGTGCTGTTTTATTAGAAAAAAGATCAGTAAAATGATGTATTGATGATGTTAATGCATTAATATTATTTGTTATTTTTTGAAAACTATTTTCATTTTCATATTCCGTCGTTATTCGTTTATCCAATGCATGTTTTGTGTATAATAAATCATGAATACATCGACTAAAATTATTCATCGTCATTATTTGATCAAACGTGCATGCTGTTTGTTTATAATAGAAACTTTGAAGTTTATCAAGAGTTTTCTGTATGTAACTATGATTTAACAAAGAAATTGTTTCATGTGATATTAGATCATTCGGCAGACAGTAAAAACAACTATCGGACATTTTAAGTATTAATAAATTATGAATATGACTTAAATGACTTTCAATGAGATTCAAATCATCACCTAGGTTTATTAATAATGACAATTTAAGATGATATTGATGAAATAATTGCCATAAATGTAATTCGTGTTTAATGAATAGATTTATCGTTGCAGAATTAGAAAATATATGCAGTTCTAATTCATCTGCTAGCTCAACATGTGATGGAAAAACTCGACTGATAAAATATGGATTATCAATATTTAAAAAATCATTAATAGTATAAAAACAATCAAAAAAAGTCATCTCATTGATTTTTTGAAACTCAAATTGTTTTCGAATTTCTATAGATTGGTTCAATATGGTATTTCGGGTAGATATTTTAGAATCTTCATTATAATAAAAATAGGTATCATCTTTTCCTTTAAGTTCCGCCTGACTTAAAATTGATTTCAAATTGTATGCGGATTTTCCTTTTCTCAAAACTTTTGAAAATTTGGGTTCATGTTTGACATCAAACTGTTCAGATTTTGGTTCTTCAATATTAATGTCGCTATTATGTAAAGTATCTTTATTAGGTTGAGTGGAAATTTTCCCATTTTCACTATTTGATTTAGACATGAAAGTTGAATCATCGCAGATGTTTTTAATCAGAATCGATCTCATATGTTTTATTTTCAATAATTGTGAAGGTATACTTAATTTCAAACTCAAATTGTCTGTATTTTGATTCATAGAACTCCTCATATCGGCATCTTTAAAAGCCTCTACTCTCTGGAGCCTGCCAGAAAAATGAGGAACCGACGTCATATGGGTGTCCAAACAGTGGAAATATTGTTTTTAAGAAACCCACCGTTTTGCCTTGAAATTCCGGATTGCAGAAACCGTTGGTAACAAGCTATTATCAAAGAAAACAGCAATTGTGGGATTCGCCTAATCGGGAAGGCGTGGCTTTTGCAGCATGCTTTTTGACATTGCCTAAGCTATAAAATCACTCACGTGGGGGGTAAGGTGTTCAAGAACAGAAGCATTTCTAGGAAGCCAAGGCCAAGAGGTGTCACCAACCAAGATGACTTACATCGTCTCTTTGGCACATTTTTGTGAAGTGCATGGGCCTTCGATGATTATGTGCACGCAGGTGGTGAATAATCCAGAAAATTTACCCAGCTATTACTCTCCGCAACTTCCTGAATCACAATTTTGTCAGTCTTGTATTTTCCAACTTCCAAATATTTCAACTGACAGTTCTAAGACATCTGTGTCTACGAATTTAGACGGCAAAACAGATACAAGTAGCAGTTTGAAAAGTGAGGTGGATAATGTAGCACTTACTTCTTCCAAGACTACACTTACATTAGAAGATCAAATTTCAAGTTTATTAAGCTCGTCATCTAATTTACCATTACAAAGAAAAAGACCTATGACTCTAAAAACGAAATCAACACAAACTCCGAATACTTCATTTATCTCTACACAGTTTCCAACTAACACAGACATTTATTCGTCTCTACGACAAACTATTGTTAGAGTCTTTACTGCTGAAACTAACGCAGATTTGAGCAAACCGGTGGTATTTGGGAATTCCAAACATGGATACTCTATTGCATTAACATTTTCCCTTGTAGATAAAACGGCTAGAGGTTCAGAAAGGAAATATTCGATTATTGTCACATCTAATTGGGAGTCTGATCTTTTTGCTAATTATACATTTATCCTTACAAATATTAATCAACTTGTTCGAAATATTCTAATCACAGCACGCAATATACAAAATCAAACAGAAATATCTACGGACAGTCTTCATAATAATGATTTTTATCTGAGACGATCAGCAGGTTTACCTAAAGCCAAAAGCATGGTTGAAATTTTACAAGATGAAAAGTTTTTTGTGAAAATTCATATGTGGGCAGCATTAATGTTAGAAGCATTAGAAGAACGTAAACATATATGAACATTCTGAGGCAAAAAAGTTGTGTAATCTTTGTCAGGATAAGTTATCCATTTTACTTAATATATTATTCTCCTTGAAATAAAAATAAAAGAACCTGTTATTTTGTTTAGTTATATATTTATTATACATTTATCTAATTTAAAAGCAAAAAGCAAAAGAAAGCAAAAATCTGAACCCATGTTAAATCATGCTACTTCTTCATACTCCCTTAAATCTAAAGTTAAAATTTTTGAAGAATTTAAATCTTGATCCCTATAAATACCAACTAATGCATCACTTCTTTCAAACAAGTTATTTTTCAAACTAATGACAATAAATTGGAAATTTGGACCTCTATGTTTAGAAATATAATTAGCAATTCTGTTAACATTCGCATTATCTAATGCAGCATCCACTTCATCTAACACGAAGAATGGTGATGGATGAAATGAATGAACAGCAAATAATAATGCTAACGCACCAATAGTTTTTTCACCCCCACTTAAATTTTCCATATCTCTAAATCTTTTTAATGGTGGCATAATATGATACTTTATACCAAAAGAATATGGTTCATCTTCATCTTCAAGAGTTAGATATGCAGAACCACCTAATGGAGATACTTTAGATTTTGTCAGTTCTTTATAAACATCATCAATTGTATTTGAAACATGATCAAATGCTTTCATAAATTTTTCATGACGTTCTTCTCTAACCTTTTCAAAATTGGATACAAGGTCCTTTTCAGCCTTTCTTGCATCTAAAAATTCATTATCAATTTCCTTAAACCTTTCTTGTGCCGTTAATAAATGTTCACGTGCATGAATATCTGGATGCATATTACGAACTTCATCTTGAAGTTTTTCGATCTGTAATTTACATTTTTCTTCAACTGTTTCAGGTGAATTATTTTCAAATGATTCATCCATATCTTCACCTTGAATGAAAACACGATAATCATCATCAAGTTTAGAATAATCGATTTCTAAATCTAATAACAAAAATTTCCACTGTTGACTTAATTCTTCTTGTTCCCTACTACCATCTTCTAAAGGTATATCATCTAAAGAACCGGATATTAAAGGTAACTTAACGTTTTCAATTTTAGCACTGATTAATTGAGTTTTCTTTTCTAATTTTAAAGAATCGATATTTTCTTCAATATTTATTATTTCCTTCTTAACTTGCTTCAAATCATTCTTTAATGTATTAATTTCAGATTCCATATTAGTTGCTTTTGATAGTAATGATTTAGCTTTGTTTTTCAATTTATTATAATCTTCTTTAGTTACATCAAGTTCACTTTGAATATCATCTATTTTTTCTTCAAGATCATCACGTTCTTTACAAATTTTTTTCCAATTTTTGAAAAACTTTTCCCTATCTGCTCTTAATTTTTCAATATGAAAATTATAATCATCTAATCTTTCAGTTTCAAAATTTAATTTGTTCTCTAATCTTTGAATTTCTTTAACATATCTTGCAGATTCTTTAGCTTCTTTGATCAGCCTTGAACTATGATTAACTTCATAATCTTCAATACTTTCAAACCCATAAGTTTTACAAAATTTATTGTAAATTTTAAGTTGAGATTTTTTTATTCCTACAGTTTCTTTATTAATTTGCGAATCAATTAATTCGATTTCTTCTTTTAATTCATTAATCTTTTCGTCACTTTCAGATTTTAATTTAAGTTCATGATTTAATTCAACCGTAACATCTCTCAAATTTCTAGAAACATCAATTAATTTTTTATTCAATTCTTCAAGATTAGATTCTAGTTTCAAAATTTCTTCATTAATAACACGATCTTTCAAATCATCAGGAATATTTGAATGAAGTTCTCTAATTTTTAATTTTAATTCTTCTTTACGTTCAGTCAACAATCCAACTTCAGATTTATCCCATTTTGTATTAAAATTATCAATACCACCACCAGTCATCAACCCACTTTTATGAATCAGTGCACCATCTAGAGTAACCATTTTAACAGTTATATTTTTACCCCAACGTAATGAAGTTGCAATTTCAATAGTATCACAAACTAATGAATTACCGCAAACATATTGAATAGCTCTTTCAAATTCTGGTGGGTATGAAATTATATCAATTATTGGCAATGCACGTTCTGATAAATTACGTAAATTTGAATCTAATGGTTGAACTTTAACGGTATCTAAAGGAATAAATGATGCAACACCTAAACGTTGTTCTTTCATATAATCAATACATTCAGTTGCAGTTGATATTGAATCAACTATAATTGCATCGAAATTTCTACCTAGAATTGCAGCTAATGCAACACTATATTTTTTTTGTTTTGGTTTACAAATATCACTTAATAAACCTCTAACATTTGGGAATAATTTTTTTAAAGTTGTACAAGTTTCTCTTAATTTTCTTTCTCTTTTATTTTCTCTTTGAACTGCATTAATTTCATTTAATCTTAACAAGACAATTTTTAATTCATGATTTAAAGTTTGTTCCTTTTCTTTAATCGATTGACGTAATGATTCCAAAGAGTTTAACTCTTTTTTAAAATTTTTAACTGCTGAAGTATTTAAATTAATTTGCTTTTCAATTTGATTTTTCTTTATTTTAAAAGTTGATTTTCTAGATTCTAAATCTTGAATTCTTGAATTAATAATGTTTTGAGATAATTTGAGAGATTCAATTTCAGTTGAAATATTTGATTTATCATCATTTAAATCATTAACTCTCAACTCTAAATTACCAGCAATTAATAAAAATTCATCTCTTAATTGATTATATTGACTTAACATTTCAACATTCGATTTATATGAAGAAGACTTTGAATTTTTCTTCAAATTGATTTCTTCTTTTTCAGATTTAAAAATATCAAACGCATTTTGAAGTTTATTTAAAATATCTTTTGAATCATTAACAACAACAATTTGTTCATTTCTTTCATTTTCTAATTGTTGAATTCTTTGATCATAATCTTTAACTTTTTTGTCTAATTGATAAGTTTCAGATTCTAAAGGAATTAAATTAGTTTTTATGGATTTTAAAGAAGATTCATCAGTTTCAATTTTAGATTCGTATTCTTTAATAGTCATATGTTCATCACTTTGTGTACGTACAAAATCTTTATATTCTTCATGTTTTGTTTCAATTGTATTTGAAAGTTTATTTAGTTCAGAATTATTCACATCTAAATCAACAATTAATTTCTCATATAATCTATCATTATAATCAAGTTTAGATAAATATTTTGTAATAATGAATTGATCTAATTTTTTTGTCTTTTTATCAAACTGATCAGCTTCATAACATTTTGCCTTTAATGTTTTAATTTCATCTTTTAAATTTCTCTTTTGGGAATTTTTTAAAGCTGTAACATCATGTGCTTTTTCCTTTTCATCTTTTAATTCATCATATTGTTTTTTCAAATTAATAGAGCCACTAATATTTTCAATCATTTTAGTCAAATCTAATGGTGATTGAGATGCTACTTTTTCAACATCACCTTGAAAAACCAAGAAATTTTTCGCCTTAATAAGAATATTTTCTTCTTTTAAAATTTGTAAATATTGATTAACTGAAACTTGAACATCATTAACAATAAACGAACTTGATCCATTCGGGTTAATTTTCCTTTTCAAATTCAAAATTTCTTTATTTTCCTTTTCATAAATTGCAATGACATAAGCGGAATCTGGGTCATCGTCAGGTGTGCTTTCCAAATTAGTTGAATCATCATCTATCTCAATATCAATTTCTTCATCACTTTCCTGAAAATCAGCATTTCCTTTTTCTGCATCATCGCCTTCATTTCCATTCCCATCAATTCGACCACGATAGATCAGTGATTTTATATTTTTCGATCTCAACTGGTTCGATCTAACACCAAGGACGAAAGAAATTGCATCCATCATATTTGATTTACCTGATCCATTAGGTCCAATAATTGACGTGAAATAAGACGTGCCAAACCCAACAAGTGTCTTTCCACGATACGACTTGAAATTGTACAATTCCAAACCAACAAGTCTTCCCATATCTGTCCAATCCTTCTTGTTTTTAGCAGTATACACTCTGCTTTCCTCGCAACAGACTAGCTGAGCACCAACACAATCATCAACACAAAACGCCAAAAACATGCACAAAAAACGCGTTACCTTCCCAATTCCAAAACTGAGCCAAAAAAACGCAACTCATCACAACACATGCCGTCGATCGACGCCATAGCTCACATCTCTCTCTTTTTGCCACTTCTCAGTCTTGATCTTTATCAGTATTCAATCGACCAGCCCCTTGTGATGCAATTTAAGAGTTTCTCTTCCAAAGTACATCTTTAACTAACTACGTTAGTGACACAGCGTATTAACATGGGTCAAGCTGTTATTTCCTCTTATCTTCTGGGTTCAATCACTTTGATCGGTGCCCTTATGGGATATATTAAAAAAGGCTCTATTCCATCTTTACTCTCTGGTGGTTTCGTATCTGTGATTTTCTTTATTGGTGGTGCATTATCCTCTCAAGGTAGGAAATCCGGTCTTATTACTTCTCTTGTGGCATCTTCTATCTTGCTTGTTGCTGGATTGGTAAGATGTACAGTTACGAATTTCCAAAAAACTGTGCCTTTAGTTTTATCTGGTCTTGGACTCGTTTCTACAATTTATTATGGTTCGTATTTCTTATAATGTAAATCATTAAAAACTTATACATACACTATATATAAATGGAAAAAAAAAAACTAAAACTATATAAATTCAAAAAAATATTTTTCATTAAGCATTAAATTATCATCACATTTAATCAACTTCTTCAACAGATGGACCAGTTGGTTCAGCATTTGGAGCACCACCAGAACCTGCACCTGGGAATCCATCAGGAGCTGCACCACCAGGAGCACCACCTGCAGCATATAATTTTTGCATAATTGGATTAGCATCTTGTTCTAATTCCTTTAATCTGTCTTCAAATTCTTCAGTTGTTGCAGTTTGATTAGAATCTAACCATGAAATAACTTCATCACATTTCTTAGTTAATTTTTCTTTATCTTCTGCACCAACTTTTTCTTCAAATTGTGCTTCATTAGCAGAATTCTTTAATGAATAAGCATAAGATTCTAATTGATTCTTTGCTGCAATTCTCTTTGATTCTTTTTCATCTTCTTCCTTAAACTTTTCAGCTTCAGAAACCATTCTTTCAATATCTTCCTTTGATAATCTACCCTTATCATTGGTAATTGTAATCTTTTGAGTCTTACCAGTACCCTTTTCTAATGCAGAAACATTCAGAATACCATTTGCATCAATATCAAAAGTAACTTCAATTTGTGGAACACCTCTTGGAGCAGGTGGAATACCAGATAATTCAAATTTACCTAATAAATTATTATCCTTTGTCTTTGCTCTTTCACCTTCAAAAACTTGAATTAAAACACCAGGTTGATTATCTGCATAAGTTGAGAAAGTTTCTGATTTCTTTGATGGAATAGTTGAATTTCTTGGAATTAATTTAGTCATAACACCACCCGCGGTTTCAATACCTAAAGATAATGGAGTAACATCTAATAATAATAAATCTTGAGTTTTAGAAGATTGATCACCAGTTAAAATAGCAGCTTGAACAGCAGCACCATAAGCAACTGCTTCATCAGGATTAATTGACTTATTTGGTTCTTTACCATTAAAGAAATCTGAGACTAATTTTTGAACTTTTGGAATTCTTGTTGAACCACCAACAAGGACAATTTCTTCAATTGAAGATTTATCTAATTTTGAATCTTTTAAAACTTTTTCAACAGGATCTAAAGTAGATCTAAATAAATCTGCACATAATTCTTCAAATCTTGCTCTAGTAATTGAACTATAAAAATCAACACCTTCAAATAATGAATCAATTTCAATTGAAGTTTGAGCAGATGAAGATAAAGTTCTCTTTGCTCTTTCACAAGCAGTTCTTAATCTTCTTAAAGCTCTTTGATTACCAGTTAAATCTTTTTTATACTTTCTCTTAAATTCATTAGCAAAATGAGTAACTAATCTATTATCAAAATCTTCACCACCTAAATGAGTATCACCAGCAGTTGCTTTAACTTCGAAAATACCTTCATCAATTGATAATAAAGAAACATCAAAAGTACCACCACCTAAATCAAAAATTAAAATATTATGTTCACCTTTACCTGAATCTTTCTTATCTAAACCATAAGCAATTGCAGCAGCAGTTGGTTCATTAATAATTCTTAAAACATTTAAACCAGAAATTGCACCTGCATCTTTAGTTGCTTGTCTTTGAGAATCATTAAAATAAGCAGGAACAGTAACAACAGCATCATTAACTTTTGTACCTAAATAAGCTTCAGCAGTTTCTTTCATCTTCGATAAAACCATTGAAGAAATTTCTTCAGGAGTGAAAACTTTAGTTTCACCTTTATATTCAACTTGAATCTTTGGTTTACCTGCTTCATCAATAATCTTGAAAGGGAAATGTTTCATATCATTTTGAACTTCAGGATCACTAAATTTTCTACCAATTAATCTCTTTGCATCGAAAACGGTGTTTGCAGGATTCATAGCAGCTTGATTTTTAGCAGCTTCACCAATCAATCTTTCAGTGTCTGTGAAGGCGACGAAAGAAGGAGTAGTTCTGTTACCTTGATCGTTTGCGATAATTTCGACTCTATCATTTGTAAAATGTGCTACACATGAGTATGTAGTACCTAAATCAATACCGACAGCTTTTGACATATTGTATAATTGTATTTGTAATTGTGTATTTGTATAATAAAAGAAGAAAGAAAAAAAGTAAGAGAATATAAAGAACAGAGAAGGAAAGAAAGACAGAGAACAATTGACACCAAGAACGGAGAGGAATGGGATCCTTTTATAATCCAATTTGCCACCCGTCGTCATCAGTCAGGCCATTCCAGAAGATTCGCCCCTTCCCGCCCGTCCCGCGTACTCCGAACGCTCCGGCAAGATGTTGCCTCGCTGCCGCCACGCCACGAGCCTCCAGAACCTTCTAGAACAAACTCCCCGCGCCCCGTGTGTTCGTGCTGCGCCACTTGCCCAGCCCCAGCGACGTCGGCGTCGACGTCGACGTCGACGTCGCCGACGCAACACCCAGTCGGCGCCACGCCACGCGCACGTGTTCGGGCGTCAGCTGCGCGTCGTTCGACGGCACGACAATCCGCATGTCGCGACTCGTCTGCGCCTCGATCCGGCGGCGGACGTGCACGTGACTCGCCCCGGTGTCCTGCTGCAGAAGTGAGGCGTAAAATGACGGTGGCTCAGGTTTCTTCGCTCCTTCTCCTTCTCCTTCCCGCCCACGTGACTCCCACTCCTCTAAAACTTCTCGGTACCGCAACTGTTGCGCAACACGTGACTCCGCCTCGGCACGTTGCACTGCCTTAGCTTCTTCAACGATAGAACCCACAAACACTTTACCTACACCGGCTACCAGTTTTGCAAAATCATTAGCCACTGACACTCCCGTCACACTGTTAATCAACTTTTTTATCCCTCCTGTATTGAGATTTGTCCGTCTGAAGAACTCGTATCGGTTCAACTGAACATCGTCCATACTGTCAATCAACAGTTTCCGTTTTTCGTTTAGTGTCTGATCAAGTGATACTTCCTCAGGGTTAATGTCAAACAATTCTAGTAAATCTTCAAATTCTAAATCTTCGGAACCATCTTCTTCCCCCTCTTCTTCCACCTCACTGCTCTCATTTTCAATCCCCTCATCTTCATCATATTTCTTCTGTAGCAACTGTTCTGACAATTTAACAGCTTTTAACATTTCAAACCGTTCCTTCAGAAATTCCTTTGCATGTTCCACCTCAAGCAATGTCTTCTCCTCCGCCGTTGCTTCAACCACAACCGGCTTCTTAACCACCAGACTCACCTTAGTATCCTTCTCTTTTTCTCTCTCTTTCTCCTTTTCCTTTTCCCTCTGCTTCTCTTTTTCATCATTTTTTTCTTTCTCTCCAATTATCGCTTCAATCTCAGGTGTACCCTCAATTGAACTCACCAGTGGCTTAGAAACATCTTTTAAAAATCCGTCTAGATCAGAAAATGCCCCAAATATATTATCTAATTCTTCATTCTGTTTTTGTTTCTTAACATTCACGTCCTCAACGACTTCTAACGACCGTTTCGACATACCAGATATTTCTTTATTTTCAAATACAAAATATATACACCTAACCCCCTTTTCAATCCTCCAAACAAAACGTCAAATTCATGTCGACATTTTTAGCCCTCGCCATAGAAATTTCTCCTTTTTTCGTCAACCTACCTCACCATGGCAAATCATTAAAATTTCAATCCCTGAACCTTTCCTCTATCCTTTTAATTCTTTTTTAATTAATACCTATTACTAATTCTTCCTCTCTTTTTAACACATCATGCTTGAGGAAAAGTTCTGTCGTGTGTGCAGATGCGAAGGCACGCCCGAACAACCTTTGTTTCACCCATGTAAATGCAGAGGTTCTATTAAATACATTCATCAAGATTGTCTTCAATATTGGCTAGAACATTCTAATAAAGATACATGCGATATATGTCACTCAAAATTCCATTTCAAAGTCATTTATAATGAATCCGTTCCTGATTCACTTCCTTTAAACCTTATTATTAAGCATTTTTTTAAAGATTTGATACGTTATCAATACATTGCCGTTAAATACTCACTAATGGCATTTTGTGCAATTATTGAACTTCCCTTTGTTATTTCAACACTTGATAGAGTTATTGAATGGCAATTGGGAGTCCCTATTCCAAATAATAATGTGAAAAATTCCTTAATTTATGGAGATTATCAACCTTCAAATTCACAAATTTCTAATATTAATGCATTTTTTGAAAATACACTTATTCGTGGTATTTTAATAGCAATGATTTATTCCATTATTTTAATTTCTATGGTTATGATTCAAAACTCTTTTGTTGGTGATGAAGGATTCCAGCAAATCATTAATAAAAAAATTGGTATGGAACCAAAAAGACATAAAATGGTAGAAATTATTCAAGAACATAGAAGAAGACAAACATTCAGAACATGGAGACAACAGCAAATAGATCGTGATCTTGCACACTCATACTTCCGTCAAGATATAATTGAAGGGCAAGAATTGTCTGTTTATGATCTACAAAGGATGAGAGATTATTGTATCGAACAAATTGAACAATTTGAAAATTATCCAGATTTCGATGATTCAGAATATCAAGAAATCCTTCCAGCAATAGTTAATTTTAAACCACTTGTATTACCTCCAAGTAATGATGAAATTGAAGCTTTTAGAAAGATTGATAGAAAAATCAGATTGGCAGAAATTGAAAGAAAATATGGTCCACAAGATGATAATGAACAAGAATTTAATGAGTCTTTACAGGCTATTTTTGATAATTTACATGGAAATCAAATTCAACAACAACCTCAAAGATTATTTCAAAGGCAGCAACAACAACAACAACAACAACAACAAGCTGCTCCTGTTGCTCCTCCTCCACCTCGTGCTGCTGTTCCTCAACCTGAAGGTATGTGGGATGGACCAAAGAATATAACATTTATTTCACAACTAACACTGCTTTCCAATCTGGCTGTTCTCATAGTTCTTGTTGTCTTTAAACTTATTCCATCTTATGTTGGCATCTTTTTCCTGTCAATTATCGAAATGAGTTTAAGTCCATTATACACCCTTCACATTATTTCACGTCCTCATTATTATCCATATCTCATCCAACTCACAACTTCAAAAACATACACCACAATTTCTAATTATATGATACAATTCTACGACTCATATATTGTTCCTCAACTTATAGTTGCTTTCTTCAAAAGAAATTTAATAATTCCATTGCATCAAGCATACATCAATTCTATCAATTTCACTCCAACATCTGATAAAACTGAACGTTTAATGGTAATGTTTTCAGGATACGTTTTTCTTGGTCTTTTAATTTTCTTGTTTATGAAAAAAATGGAAACAAGTTGTACTCCAAACAACCCACTTGATGGAAGCTACAGAATAATTTACATTGTCCTCCTTCAAATTGCTTCGGTTGTAAAAGTTCTCGTTTTGATAGCTATTGAATGGGCGGCATTCCCGTTATTTTGTGGAATGCAGATTGAGTTTGCACTTGTGCCTATATTTAATAGTGACATTTATAATTACAAATTGGATCCTCCATTCTTAGGGAATGATATTTTTGGTTTGCTTCCAAAATGGTTCATGGGTACTTTCTTCATGTATTTCTTTGCATCTTTCGTATCTATGATTAGGTCTAAAATATTAAGAAATGGTGTCTTATTTTTCATTAGACCTTCAGATGATCCAAATATTCAACTTGTCCATGATGCATTAATGAGACCTTTTACATTGAGAATTTCAAGAATTGCATTATCTGCGGCAGTTTATAGTTTTTACATCCATTTAGAATTTAGTTTGGTTTCTTGGGGATTAAGATTATTGAGTCCTTTTAAAATCTTACCTTTTTACAATATGATCTTTTGTGAACGTATTGCATTTGGATTACTCTTTGTTGTTTCAGGATTTATGGAAAAACCATTTTTTAAATATTGGAAAGTTATTTTTGAATGGGCATGCTCTTATCTTCGTTTATCTTCATTTTTATTAGATAAGGATATACCTGAAGAACGTGGTAAGATTATCTACAAAACCATTTTTGCAAGATTCTCTAATCCAAAACCAAACTTTTCAAAACCTGTTTTAGAATCAGAAACTGAAATTTATTTTAATGAAAATCCAAGAGAGTTATGTTGTTTTGTTCCTGATGGAAGTTACGTTCGTGCACCGAATGATGATCACGTTGCTAGAAAATTTGTTAGAACATTATTTGTTCCAGTCACTAAAACAGATCAATTATTAGCTCCTATTCCTGAATATCCAGATGATGATGAAAAATACAATCCTTATGGTGATGTTGACCCAATGGATGTTACTACATATACTATTGTTTACAGACCACCGAATTTTAAATTTAGATTGTTTCAATTTTTCTTTTATCTTTGGTCTGCATCTATGATTATTACCGCTGGTTTATATATTGCAAATATTATCATTGGTAAAATGTTTATTAAATTTACAGGTATTGAATCGATGTTTGGTATCCCAAAAGAATTCTATGTTGTTGATATATATAGTCTTATGGTCACATTCCTTGTTTTTTCCCAATCTCATCACATTAAGAAAATTGTAGAGGAATATAGCGTATTGAAAACAACAGGTTCTTCTAAACCATTAGGAACGATCATTAAAGAATGTATTACTAAGATAAAAGCTAGCTATCAAAGATTTAGAAATAGTGAAATTGTTCAAAATGCACTGAAAAAACTTTATACTCAGTTTATTATTATTGTTGCGCTAGGTTTATGCACACATCCAATTTTAGGTATCAGAATAACAACAGGACGTTTTCCAGCATGGATTATTTCAACTCTTGTCTCAATTATCCCATTTGCATGTGCATATTTTGATGCTGATAAATCTAAATTGAAAATTTACTTTAAAGCTGCTGTTGTAATAGCTTTAATCAGACTAATTTGTTTTATTTCACAAATGGTAGAATTAGAATCTGCTGTTGAATATATTGATGTTCAACCAAAAATTCAAAATGCTACAACTATCCAAGAAATTGTCCAAATTGCAGTTGAAGCGGGATTAAAACCAGATGCATTTATAACACAACGTCTTTTAGCCAAATTAATCCCTGATTTCTTAGCTAACGGCGCATATGTTTTTTCACTAACTGACTTTTTAGGTTTGGAATCCTGGTTTTATTTTGGAATCTGGATGACTGTGTCCGTTTATGTTTCTTACACTTATCTTGTTGCTGGATGGGTGGACTTTAAAGATAAGACGAGACAAATGTATTATGATAACATGAAAGTGTTGTCAAATGCAAACGACGACGATGATGATGATAATGATGAGAGAGAACAAGTTAATGCTGATTTATAGAGTTTTTTCCCTTTTATATATATAAACATGTTTGTATTTTTTTTTGTACACGAGACAAAATTTATACTATTATAATAATTACCTAAAAATACAGTCTATAAATAAATACTCAACTTTATTGTTGATGAATGATTAAATCTGACAGATCATCAGTTTTCTCAATAGATAATCCTTCTTCATTAGCAATGTGTAACATACAAATAAAGAAAAACGAAGTTGACAAATCAGATTTTTCACGACCTTCGTATTTCACATATGTGTCTTTCACAATATTTGAAAGTTTAATTTCTGAATGTGCAGGATCCAAAGTTTCAGATACTTGCTTTTGTGTAATATCCCATAGATTCTTTTTCAACAAACGAACATTTATTTTTTTAGATCTACGTTCATAATGAATACTTTCTTTATGCCATGATGATTTATTTGCAGAAATAACTTCACTTCTAGGTGTCGGGGACTTTTGGTTTTGTTGTTGTTGATCTCCAGAACTACTATCAATAAAAGGATTTGAGCTACTGTCATTCATTGGGGCATCAAAATCATAAACCCCTGGATCAGGATCTATTCCAAAATCAGGTTGGATTCCTGTATCGGACATGTTTTCCTTTTCATTTTTCTTATCCATAACATCATATAAAAAGTCAGCGACATCTTCATCAATATCTTCTGTTTGCATTATATCTTTATCATTATATTTAGAAGCCCAGAATTCCCTATCAGCATAAAAGGCAGCCTTAGAAGTGGTTGATCGTCTACTAAAAATATTTTTAAACCTACGTTTAGGTTTTAATAATGATGTGACTAGTCTTTCTGAATTCCACGATTTTAAATCGGGTAACGTTGTTAGTTCAACATTTACTTTATCGGAATTTATAGGTCGTGGAATTCGTGCTGGTTTTTGAAAGAGTAAGGCTGTTTCAGATTCAGGTAAATCAGTCATGAAATCAATTGCATATGTTTTCTTCGGCTCATGTGCATGTGCATCTTTAGATTTAGTCTTAGATTTTGTGTTCGAATCATGAGTGGAATTTTCAACATCATCAGAAAAAATAGATGCTGGATTATTATTCATTATTTCAGGTTTTGAAGTAATGACACGAATTTTCCAATGTGATTTTCTTTTACTATTTAACGACCGTTTATCTAGTTCTGCCATTAATTGAGCTTCTTTTCTAATAATTTCTTCTTCACTTAACATTGGAACATCATGATCTTCATCCATGTGAACATCAAATGATGCTGGATCATTATCAAAATGTGTGTTTTCGGATAAATCAAATCCACCTGTATTGTTATTAGTATTATTATCATTATTATTCAAATCGAAATTATCGATATCATAATCATATTCAACATTAAAATCCGGTAACTGTTCTTCTTCTTTATTTTTATCTTCTCCGTTTCGTTCTGTCATCCTATTGATAAAATTTTTACCATATTCTAAGTCTTCAATACTTGATTTAATATCTGCAATTTCCTCACAAATATCGAGATTAATAAAATGTGGATCTTCAACAATATTTTTAAAAGAATTAACCAGTGATAATGTAACAGCATCATTCTCAATATTTACATTAATATTTACTTTTATATTAACGTCCGCTTCATCGGTTTTCAACATTGATTTTTCAAGTTCATCATCTTCAGGTTTAATAATTGACATTTCAACATCAGCATGATCATCTTCAATATCTAAACCAGAATTAGCGCCAATTGCATCATCAAGCATAACTTTACCATTTTGTGACATTTTCAAAGTATTTAATAATAAAGATTTTGCACCACCTTCATCAAATTCAGCAAGCATTTTACGAAAAACTGGATCAATTGTAACACATTGTAATTGATGATCAGTAACTCTAATTTTATCCATTGTTGTTAAAGAAGATGCATCATTTTGTTTTCTTGTTGTTTTTTTATTCTTTTCACTTTGATAATCTGGATCTTCTCCCTCGTCATCATTGTCATCATCAAAACTTGAATTTTTTGATTTTTTTTTCTTTTGATCATCATTATTTAATGCTAAAATTTGAATCAATGCATCTGTATCAATGGCAACAGAATCAACTCTTTTAGAAATAACTTTTGTACATCCGTCCAATGTTGCAGATGCCATTTGGAAATTAATAGAAACACCATCATCTGATCTCAGATGATTCATATCATAAAAATATTCAATAATTGGCACATCCCAAGTATTAGAATTTGTAATTTTATTGTTGGTAATCAATTTGATCGACTCTTCAAAATCTTCTTTTGTTAAATGAAGAATTGAATCGTTGAATTCATTATCAGCGTCTTCACCGTCTAATAAACGTCCATTGTTATTATTATTATTATTATTATTATTATGATTATTATGTCTATGTGATCCTGAGCTGGGTACTCTTTTTCTCCTGTTCAAATCACCATGGTTAACCCTATTCCTCTTTGTGTTCGTTATAGGTCCGGGCATCGTTAGAAGTGTAGTTTTTAAAGTGATGTTTCCAACTACTAAACATTCATAAAGCTCTCTGAATAACTTCATAATACCCAAACAAGGGGTAAAACTAAACTGAGAAATAAAACGAGCAGCGATTTTTTGTCCTCTGTTTCTGTTTGTGTTTGTCTGTATTTTGAGGTTGGTGATGTGTCGTTTTCTTTTTCTTACAAATCAACGGAAGGATTTGTGCAGACACAAATCATATACAAACAATATCGATCATGAGTTCAGAAGACGAGTTTGCCTCTGAAGATACCATTAAGAAAATCTTTACCAGATTGCAAAAGAACCCAGCAAATAAACAATGTTTTGATTGTGGTGTAAAAAATCCTACTTGGACATCTATTCCATTTGGTATTTTCCTTTGCTTGCAATGTAGTGCCAACCATAGAAACATGGGTGTGCATATTTCCTTTGTGAAATCATCTGTTCTGGATACAAAATGGACTAAAAAGCAATTAAGAAGTATGAAATGTGGTGGTAATGATCGTTTTAAAGAATATGTCATTAAAAATGGTGGTTCAAATGTATTAAAAAATGAGACTAAACAAGTTTATATTTCTGCTATTGGTGTTAACTATAAAGAAAAACTGGAACAAAGAGTTATTAATGATACCAATAGACATCCGGATATATTAGAATGGGATGATAATGGTGCTCAAGTTGAAGATGAAGAAGAATCATCTTCAGGTAATGATGATTTTTTTTCAAAATGGGATAAACCATCAAATACTCCATCACCATTAGCTTCAAGACCAATTACTCCATTAAACAATACCACGAATACTTTAAATAAACAAGAAACTACTAAACCTAAACCAACACCAGTTAGAAGAGTTGTTAATAAAAATGTTGGATTGTCATTAGGTAAGAAGAATATTCTTGCAAGTAATAGTTCAAGTAGAAAAGCTAAACTTAATATTAAAAAAGTTGCTTCTGATGATATTGATTTTGATGAATTTGAAAAAGAAGCAAAAAAGGAAGAACAAGAAATTAAGAGTTTAGGTTATAATCCAAATGAAGATTCTAATGTTAATACCACTAAACCAACTCTTGCATCTAATAAATCAACTACTTCTCCAGCATCTATTTTTAATAATGCTCAAAACAATGAACAAACGAGAAAATCTTCATTATCATTGTCAGGAACATCATCCAATGGTGGTAAAAAAAATACTGACGTTGAAAGTACAAGACAAAATTTTGCAAAACTTGGATTTGGTATGACTGCATCTAATGCCGCAGCTGCAAATGCAACTTCTAATCAAAATAAGAAATACAAGGAAGCTGAATATACTGGGGATGTTGCCAAAAGGTTTGGTTCTCAAAAGGGTATATCCTCAGATCAGTTTTACGGAGTTGGTAGTTATGATGAAAGTAAAGCGGAAGAAGCAAGAAGCAAGCTTCAATCTTTTTCCAATGCACAATCTATTTCATCATCAGATTATTATGGAGAAGATGACGTTCAAAAGTTCAGAAACAACAATGATAATAATAATCTTGAACAACAAGTAATGGACTTTGCTGAAAAATACATGGGTGATGATCTCAATGTATTTAAAGGAGCCTTGGAAGAAGGTGCCGAAAGATTGGGTGGCTATCTCCGTGACGTTCTCAGAAACTAAGTTGTTTTTCTTATTACTCTTATATAATATTTTATAACTTGTATCCACATAGTTAATTAACTAACTATTCGAAAACTAACAAAATCGGAGTGGAAAAGAAAATCAGGTTACTTTCTTTCCACGCGAGAAAACAACGGTTTTTCTACTCTGTACATAACGGGTGATGTTGATGTTTCTTCGAATGGATAGCATTTGTGGATAGTAGAAGGTGTGAAAGACTATTATTACAATAAAGAACAATGTCTCAGTCAGTAGGTATAGTTGGTGCCGGTTTAGTTGGTGCTTTGATGGCGCTTGCACTTGGTCATCGTGGTTATAACGTTACGCTTTTCGATTTAAGATCTGATCCAAGGTTAGCGGATAATGTTAATAAGAAGAATTTACGTTCAATTAATCTAGCTGTTAGTGATCGTGGTATTCGTGGTTTAGAGTTTGTGGATCCGGCAATGGCGGAAAGAGTATTGAAAGATATTATTCCTATGCATGGTAGAATGATTCATACTCTGGATGGTAAGCAAGAAAGTCAAATTTATGGATTATTTGGTGAACATATTAATTCAATTGATAGGGCTAAATTGAATGAGAATTTAATTGATGAAATTGAAATATTTAATAAAACGGTTTCTAATCCTATAAAATTGTTATTTGATCATAAAATTACAAATTTGAATTTTAATACTAGAGGTGCTAAAGTTGATTGTTTAATTACTAGTAATAACGTTGAAAAAAGTTATGAATTTGATTTTGTTATTGGAGCAGATGGATCTTATTCTAATGTGAGACATCAAATGCAAAAATATATTCGTATGGATTATTCTCAGGAATATATTGATAAATGTTATTTAGAGTTGTACATTCCGCCAGGAGATAATGGACAGTTTTTAATTGATCCAAATCATTTACATATTTGGCCACGTAAAGATTTCATGTTAATTGCACTTGCTAATAATGATGGATCATTTACTTCTACATTTTTTGGACCATGGAAGTTAACTGAATCGTTAAACAAGCCAGAAATTATCAAATCGTTTTTTGAAAAGAATTTCCCTGATGCCGTCAAATTAATTGATATGGATAATATTGTTCAAGTATTTTTGGAAAATCCAAAAGGTGCATTAATGCAAGTTACATGTAACCAATACAACTATTCAGATAAATGTATTATTATTGGAGATGCATCACATTCTATGGTTCCATTTTATGGACAAGGTATGAATTGTGGATTTGAAGATGTCCGGATACTTCTTGAATATATGGACGCTAGTGAGACCAGAGAGAATGCGTTTGATGAATACACCAGGCAAAGACACAAAGATTTAAAAGCGATTCTCCAACTAGCACTTGACAATTACAAAGAGATGTCTACGAAGGTGATTTCGTCAGCGTATTTGTTCCGAAAGACGCTGGATGGCGTTTTGGGAAGGCTTTTTCCATCATACTGGGTTCCGCTGTACACTATGGTGTCCTTTAGAGGGGATATTCCGTATGCGCAATGCCTGAGACGTGAAAAGAGACAGCAACGGATTCTGCAGTGCATTGAGGCTGGACTGGTTGCTCTGATCGGGGCGGGCGTGTACGCCAAGCTGAGGCGATGACTGATATGTAATGGAAATAGTCATGAAGTAGTAATACATGAAACATGAAATGTAGGAGAATGTCCCAAAGAGGCAACGCCGGCACCGGCGCCCGCCTGCCCAAAACGGCAATCGCGGAGCTCGCTGCGCCGGCACCGGCCACAAATGACATGACATTTGGCCGACACCGGATTGGGCGAGCCTGTTGGACAGAAAAAGAAACAGCGTATATATACCATGACCCCGTTCTGCTTTCTTTCCTGGGTGTGTCTGGGTTCTTCGGTTTCTTGTCTTTTGTTCTCGTTCCACACGCAATACACACTCAAACACCATGTCCACTCTTTACGACAAGGTTTTCAAAGATCACATTGTGCATCAAGACGACTCCGGTTCATGCCTAATTTACATTGACAGACATTTAGTCCATGAAGTCACTTCTCCACAAGCTTTTGAAGGTTTGACAAACGCAGGAAGAGATGTTAGAAGACCAGATTGTACTTTAGTTACTGTCGATCATAACATTCCAACAATCACCAGAAAAAATTTTAAAAATGTTTCAACTTTCATTGATCAAGAAGATTCAAGACTTCAAGTTGAAACTTTAGAACAAAATGTTAAAGATTTTAATTTAGCATATTTTGGTATGTCTGATGATAGACAAGGTATTGTTCATGTTGTCGGTCCAGAACAAGGTTTTACTTTACCTGGTACAACTGTTGTTTGTGGTGATTCTCATACTTCAACTCATGGTGCTTTTGGTGCTTTAGCTTTCGGTATTGGTACTTCTGAAGTTGAACATGTTTTAGCGACTCAAACTTTAATTCAAGCAAAATCTAAGAATATGCTTATTAGAATAGATGGTGATTTAAAACCTGGTATTACTTCAAAAGATTTAGTTTTACACGTTATTGGTATTATCGGTACTGCTGGTGGTACTGGTTCCGTTATTGAATTTGCTGGTAAAGCAATTAGAGATTTAAGTATGGAAGCAAGAATGTCTATTTGTAATATGGCAATTGAAGCAGGTGCAAGAGCAGGTATGATTGCTCCTGATCAAATCACTTTTGATTATATTAAAGGTAGACCTTTAGCTCCAAAAGGTAATGAATGGGAAAAAGCTGTTAATTATTGGAAAACTTTATATTCTGATGATGATGCAAAATTCGATAATCAAGTAATTATTAAAGCTGAAGATATTGTTCCAACAATTACTTGGGGTAATTCTCCTCAAGATGCTTTACCAATTACTGGTAAAATTCCTGATCCAAATAATTTCACTGATCCAATTGCAAAATCTGGTGTTGAAGCTGCTCTTAATTATATGGGTTTAAAACCAAATACTCCATTACAAGATATTAAAGTTGATAAAGTTTTCATTGGTTCATGTACTAATTCTCGTATTGAAGATTTAAGAGAAGCTGCTAAAGTTGTTATTGGTCATAAAAAGGCAGATAATGTTAAATTAGCATTAATTGTTCCAGGTTCTGGTTTAGTTAAAAAACAAGCAGAATCTGAAGGTTTAGATAAAATTTTTGAAGCTGCAGGTTTTGAATGGAGAGAAGCTGGTTGTTCAATGTGTTTAGGTATGAATCCTGATATTTTAGATCCTTATGAAAGATGTGCATCAACTTCTAATAGAAATTTCCGTGGTAGACAAGGTGCATTATCAAGAACTCATTTAATGTCACCTGCTATGGCTGCTGCTGCAGGTATTGTAGGTCATTTTACTGATATTAGAACTTTTAAATATAATGAAAATAAAGATTCTCCAAAAATTCAATTAGGTACTGAAGAAGAAGATAAAGAATTACAAAATGCAGTTTATGAACATGAAAAAGCTCCATTACCAGCAGGTGAAACAAAAACTGAAGAATATAAAGATGAAATTAATGATATTCCACCAAATTCTCAATCTGATGCTATTAAATCAAAAGCATCAATTGGTATGGAAAAATTCACTATTTTAACATCTGTTGCAGCACCAATGGAAAAGGCTAATATTGATACTGATGCAATTATTCCAAAACAATTTTTGAAAACTATTAAAAGAACAGGTTTAAGTAAAGGTCTTTTTTATGAAGCTAGATTTACTAAAGGTGAAGATGGTAAAGATATTGAAACTGATTTCGTTTTAAATGTTAAACCATTTAATAAAGCAAATATTATTTGTTGTACTGGTGATAATTTTGGTTGTGGTTCATCAAGAGAACATGCACCTTGGGCATTAAAAGATTTTGGTATTAAATCAATTATTGCTCCATCTTTTGGTGATATTTTTTATAACAATTCTTTTAAGAATGGTTTATTACCAATTAGATTACCACAAGAAATTATTAAAGAAAAATTATACCCATTAGCAGAAGCTGGTAAACAATTAACCGTTGATTTAGTAGAACAACAAATTAAAGGTCCAAATGGTGATATTTTAGTTGAACATTTCGATGTTGAACCATTTAGAAAACATTGTTTAGTTAATGGTTTAGATGATATTGGAATTACCCTTACTAAATCAAAATATATTGATGATTATGAAACTATTAGAAAAGATAAATTTTCATTTATTGAAAACGGATCTTCTATCATTATCCCTGTTAGAGGTACTAAAAAATCACCATATGGTAATACTGCACAAGAATGGTAATTTTAACAAGTTTCTTTTTAAATTTACATTGTATTTTATAATTCTATATATTCTTCAAATTAAATCGCTCAATATTTCATAAAATTATTGATTATTATACACTACTATTATACCTTTATATATATTATTTATGGATGATAATGTCCTCATGATCATCTTTATTTTCTAACGTTAATCCCTGTTCATTTGCTAAATGTAATAAACAAATAAAGCAAAAACTTGTAGATAAATCTCTCTTTACACGATTGTTATATTTTAAAGACATGATTTCTACAACTTTCGTAAATTTCATTGTATCAAATTCATCATTAATATTTTGGAAAGATTCATCTAAACTAGAACCTTTATCCGCTTCGTTAGTTGCATTATCAATTTCAGATTCAAGTTCAAATTCTTCAAAATGTGAAGCTGGACGTTTTTTCGTATTAATTGAAATTTCTTTAATAGAACTCCATATGTTTTGTTTCAATAACCTTACATCAACTGTTTTAGAACGCTTTGCATATTTGATTGTTCTTGCACGATGAAAGATTGATGATTGAGATTGTGTTTTTGTTTCAAGTTGAGAATTTATTTGAGATTCAGATATTGGTATATCAAATCCTTCAATTCCATTAGGATCAAAATCATTATTATCATAACTATCAGTATCTATTGGATCACTTAATATCGAATCATTTAAAATATTTTCTTCTTTATTATGGTATTTCTCCGCAAAGAAATCTCCAGTTGCAGGAATATTATCATCATCTTTCTCTTTATGGCTAGGTTTATTATTTCTGAGTAAAATAGAATTAATTAATTGATTTGGTTTAAAAGTTAAATATGCTAAACGTTTAGCTGTAAAAGCAGAATCATTTTCAAGTACATGCCTGCCAGATTTTCTCTCTCTTTCACTTAACATAATCTTTGATAAATAATCTGTGCTTTGAAACATTTCTTCCTCATCCAAATCTTTATCATCAGACATAAAATCAATTGGTGTGTATATCTTTTTTTTAATTTTTTTATATATTTTATCTTTCTTCGGTGATACACCTTCCTCTTCTTCTTCATCATCATAAAATCTAATTGTATTGTGAATCGATCTTCTAAGTCTTGCAATTTTCCAAAATACGGGAGATCTTGATCCAATAGAATCATACAAATCAATCAATTTTATATCTGGTAACTCAGTTGACTCCTCTTGTCTTTGTGGATTCTCATCAAACAATCGAGGTAAGGTTAAATTCACTCCAGCAGCATCTACATCATCATCATTAGAACCATCCATTAAAATTGAATAATGTGTACGTTTAGAAACATTGTCCTCTTGATCATTCTCTTGATTGCCCACTTGCTGATCTATTTCATATGCGAAATCAGGCATTTCCTCATCTTCGTTTTCCTTTTCATTTTTTCTAGACTCCATCATTTCTGTCTCCATTAAAGATACATCCACATCGTCCAATTGTTCAAGCAAAGCAACTGTATCTGCTTGTCCTTTAGAAACTTTGATCAATTGTTCAAATGATGGACAAATGTCAAGAGATTCATTAATGACATCAAACATAACAAATTGATTAAGGCCTTCAAAGATTGAATTATCATGAACATTTTGAGTCTCTTCTTCTATTTCTTTCTCTTGTGTATCTGCCATTTCAAAAATGACTTTACCATGTTTAGATATTCTAAGTATGTTATTCAACAGACTTTTAGCCCCACCTTCGTCAAAATCAGAAAGTACATTTTTGTAAACAGGATCAACTCTAACGGGTCGATTCGAATCTTTAATTTTAATAGTTTCAAAAGATGACGCTAAATATTTTTCTCTTTTGCGTCGACGTGCTATTCGAGCTTGATTTTTTCTATTATTATCTAAAACTTGATCATGTGCATCAGGATCTTCATCATCATCCCCCTCATCCCCTTCTCCATCTTTGTCATCATCATCATCTATTTCATTTTCTTGTTGAGTATTATTTTTCTCTTTCAAAGCTTTTACCCTTTTTGTAATATTTAATGTTGATAATAACGTTCCAGTATCTTTCACAGCCGAATCTACTCTATGTGAATAAATTTTCATACATCCATCCAAAGTAGTCGAAGCCCTTTGAAAATTCACACCATCTCCATCACGAAGTACTGAAAAGTCATGAAAGTAATCAATTAATGCGAAATTCCATGAGTTATCCGTATTGATCTTGTTATCTGTAGCCATACGTATCCAAAGCTCGAAATTTTCGCTGGACACGGACACGGGAACAGCAACAGCTGCCGTGTCATCAGTGCCCGCAGTGCTCATCTGGTATACAATATTGTTGATTCCAAAGAGTTCAAATGAAAAAGATACTAGTGTAAACCAGGCAAATAGTGACTTACCAAAATCCCCTTATTCTAAATGTAAACATAAAGATCTATTTCCAGATATCCATGTCAGATTCATGCTCGCCTTGATCATGTCAAAACCGCAATCAAATTCCGAAACGGGATTTAAGTGTACGACCTGTCCACTTAGTGTTTTTACTTAAAAAGTGAGAAGTATTTAACATGGACATTTCGAATTCGCTGAGCATGTTGAGCATGCTGAGCCTGAATATTGCTTTTCTATATGTTATTGATGTTGGTGTTGTGGTGTTATTTTAAGGTATCTGGTTATTTTTTTACATTGAATTAAGATAGATAAGTGTTGAGTATGGATAGAAAAGGTTTAGAAATTGTCAAGTTTTTACTTGATTGGCATTATCTGCTTACGGAACCTCCTGTTTCTGGATCTATACCGGAAATTTATTTTTGTTTTGTATGTTCAGTGTATAGTAAGGGCAAAGATAAAGTATCTTGGTTGCAGTTTATGAAGTTTCTAAGAATGATTGACAAGTTATGTAATGGAAATACATTAGTATGTGTTCCGAATAATGCATTGGAACAGCATTATGAAGATCCATTTAGATGTTTTGATAGGATTGCATATATTAACAGACTGGCATTAGCGTTGTTACTTAGAACATCACAGGGAATGAATTATAATAATTATTCACCACCATCATCTGCTGGATCTGCTGAATCACCAACATCGGATGGAGGTTCAGAATCTAAGGAAAGTACTCCTGGTTTTGAAGTTCAAGGAGGAAATGAAATTTCACCTGGTTCAGATTTTAGTGATTCAACAGACATACAATTTGAATATCAACGAAAGTCAATAAATAATGTTAAGTTTGAAATTCCAAAAGATAAAGAAGATAGATTAAAATATGTTTTAGAATTAGTTGAAGGTGACAAACCTATTGTTTCAGAAAATGATATTTATCCCATTAAAATGATTACTAATAAAAAACTTATTCCAAAGGATATTAATGATACTTATACTTTAACTACACGTTCTAATAGGTTAGAACAATTAGATTATTTAATAAATACACCATGTGCATCCCATGATTTAAGACGTGAACGTGGTCGATTAAGAACGCCTGTGAAACCATTTTATGATTGTTGTGAAGATCCATATCATGCAACAATGTTATCATCTTTAACTACATTTGACAAAAATACTAGTTATTGTAAGTTAAGCGATGATAAGATGAAGCGGATGTGTGATAATGGAAAGAATAATAAGTATTTACAATTACAAAGATGTTATGAACAAAAGATGCATTTTATACCAATTATTCAATCACAAACAGATGTTAAATTAGGCGATTGTTCATATTTAGATACATGTCATAAGATGTCTTCATGTAGGTATGTTCATTATGGACAATTAATGCCTGAACAGTTTGAAGAAGAACTTAATGAAGATATTGAAGATGCACAAGAATATGAAATTAAGGAAAATATAAGGATTTGGGATTTTACACGTGGTGAAAGTACATGTAGTTATTTGAAATGTGAGTTACCAGCTCAATGGATTAACTGTGATCTTACAACTATTGATTTTGATGTATTTGGAGATGATTTTGGGGTGGTTATTGCAGATCCAAGTTGGACAATTCATATGAATTTAAATTACAGTAGTCTGAAAGATGAAGAATTACTTTCTTTACCTATGGAAAAACTTCAAAAAGAAGGTCTTTTCTTACTTTGGGTTACAGGTCGTACGATTGAGACAGGGCGGGAATTCCTGCAAAGATGGGGCTATGATGTGGTGAACCAAGTCACGTGGATCAAGACAAGCCAGCTTGTGAGAACCATAAGTACAGGACGGACAGGCCATTGGTTGAATCATTCAAAAGAACATCTTCTGGTGGGGCTGAAAAACGGGCCGCGGGTGGCTCGGTGGCTGAGCCGCGGGGGCGATGCGCAAATTCTCATTGCGTCGACGCGGGAAACGTCGCGGAAGCCGGACGAGGTGTACGGGCTGTGCGAGCGACTCGTCGGCGGGGACCCGGGCGTGCGCAAACTGGAGGTGTTTGGCAGACAGCACAATGTGCGCAAGGGGTGGCTCACGGTGGGGAACCAGCTCAAGGGTGTGCGGCTCGTGGAGCGCGGGCTAAGCGAGCGCTACGCGAAGTGGGCGGCGCAGTCTGCGGCGCAGTAGCGGCGCGGGTGGCTCGGGTGGCGCGGGTGGCGCAGTCGAGGATCTCTGTTCAGCCAATGAGAGCAAGGCTTGCGCGGGTCACGTGAGCGGGGTGAAATGAAGAAGTGAGACCATGGAAATATGGTGAGAGGAGAGACGGGAGACGGTAGGTAGGGCGTGGAGAGAGAGTAGCGTAGCGTAGAGGGTACGGTTTCTGTATTGTGTAATGTATGGTCTGTATTGGTCTGGTCTTTTCTGAAGGTCGGTATTGTACTACACGTTCTTTTATATCTTTGATTTATCTTTGCTTTATCTTTTGATTCTAATCTATCTTTTTTTTTTACTTTCTTTTATTTTTCTCTTTCTTTTTCAAATACACATACAATACACAATGTTCAGAATCGTCGCAAAAAGACAAGCCAAGGTCATTGGTAGAAGATTCCAATCTAACCTTGACAAACCAGCATTCACCGCTGACCCAGCAAAAGGTGCTGAATTCGTCAAACATTTAGATGCTGTTCAACATCATGCTCAAGGTTCTTCCTCTAACTGGAAAAAAGTTTCTGCATTAGTTGCTGCTCCAATTATTGCAGTTACCGCCATTAACACTTGGTTCGTTGAAAAGGAACATGCAGAACACAGAGAACATACTAAACATTTATCTGATGAAGAATGGCCTGTTCCAGCTTATAGTTACTTAAACATGAGAAGAGTTGATTTCTTTTGGGGTGATGGTGATAAAACACTTTTCTGGAATTCTGACTGTAACAGACATGTTAAAAATTAATTAAATTTTAACAACTTTCATTTATTATTTTCTTCTATCTATTGCAAATTCAATCTACTTACAAAATTTGGAAATATTGATTATATAGACTTTTATCGTATATATAATATCTAAACAAATCGATTAATTATTAAAGTATTAAATCTTATACACACTATTATTACAGTGCTGAAAAAATATAAAGATTATTTGTAGCTGCAATTGCAACAGAATTTTCCATTGGATGCCAACTTGAATGTAAAATAGATTTTTTAAAATCTATTGAATCAGGATCCATCTTATTTAACATTGATAAATTTTTACGTTTATTATTAGAATTAGATTTTTTCGCTTTAAATGCAGATTTATCGGCTTGTAAAACAATTTCACGTTCATTATCTTGTTCAATTGTTGAACATTCGGGGCTAACAGAATTTTGATAAATCATAAAATTATTATTATATGATCCTGTCATAACAGATTTTGAATCTCCACTAAATTGAACTTCAAATTTATCAAAAATTGCATCATTTTCATAAGTATCACATAAACGTTCTCTTAATTGTTCATGAATATTAATTGTTTTAATAGGTTCTGTTTCCATATTAATATCCCAAATTTTAACAGTCATATAATCCCTACTTGCAATATATCTACCATTTGAACTAAATTTAACATCAGAAATTGATGATGTAATTTCTGTAAAAAAATTATGATTTGATGGATCCATATATTCTTCAAATATTTTACAATGATTATCACATAATGAATTCATTCTCATATCATTTAATTTAATCATACCTTTAGATGATGAATACATAAATAAATTACAATCTAATGGATGAAATTCTGCACTTGTAATAACTTCTGTTAATTCTTCCATATTTGTTGGTTTAATATCAACTATATTAAAACTTTGATCTTCAATACCTAAATTCCATAAATTAATTCTTAAATCATCACTTGATATAAAAGTTTCTTGATCTGAATTAATACTCGTTGAATTAATATGATATGCATGTGCATTTGCGAAAACTTTTTTTGGTTGAGCTGCTGTTATTGTATCATGATATGATAATCTTGGTAATTTAATATTTGCCATTATTGAACTATTAGAATTAGTTAAATCTGAAATTAAATTAGGATTGGTTTGAAATGATGATAATTGTTTTGAAATATTAATTGTTGATTCAGGTGATATATTTGATAATTGAGAATTTGGATTGGAATTATTATTTTCTGAAACAATTTTAATTTGTTTATCGAAAACTTTCCATAATTTAATAGTTTTATCATTAGTTGAAAGTAAAAATTTTGATTGATTAAATCTTTTTAGCCATTTAATTTTATTTATTTTTTCTTCAATTTCTAAAGACTTTAAATAATCAAATTCTGCATCATGACTTTGAAATTCAGTATAAAATCTATATTCACAATTTTTTTTACTTTCATTCCTTTCAAATAAAACAACTCTACCACCTCTATCACCAGTTGCTAAAAATTCTCCTGTATGATCGAATTCAACAGTAGAAATTATGTCAGCTTCTGTTATATTCTCGATATCTCCCTTATCACCAAAACATTGACTAAACTTCCAATTAGGTTCCTCCATTGCTAAACTAATTGTGTATTAATATGTTTGTAAAAATTTGTTTGTAACCGTATATATATATATATATAATTATATATATATATATTTGCGTAAGCTATTAATTCTTTCCCCGCCCCAATTGGATATAATAGTCGACAATCAGAACAATTAGTTAATCAATCATCAACGTTGAGGAGGGCGAGCACCATTCAACGCAATAAATGGAAAAAAAAAAATTAAAGAAATGCGAAATTAACATAGCGTAAAGTATAGCCACAATAATAGCTATATTCAGTTAATGAGTATATAATAGATTAAAGATTTTTCAAGATTTATACAATTTAAACATCAAACTTAAGCTCTCTTTGCAGCATCAGCTGGAGAAACTCTCTTAGCGTTTTGGTTGAATCTTTGTCTGACAGGTGGGGCTCTGATCTTTCTGTCGGTTCTTGATCTAACTCTGACAATTCTAGAGTGAATTGCACAAGACACACAGTAGTGTAATTTGTTGAACATCTTTGGGATTGGATATTCATCGTAAACAGAAGCTTCAGAAATATCTCTAACAGCTGCTGCTTCAACCATGTTTCTGACAGTCATTCTCTTGATGGCCTTGTCCTTTGGAACACATCTGGAACAGTTGACACATCTAACTGGCTTAACGTGACCTCTACCGTTCTTGTTTCTACCGTTTGCAGATCTCTTCTTTGGCATGTTGTCTAAAAGGAAAAAATAAAATTTTAATATAGATAGAAAATGTTAGTATAATGAAAATTGAGGGAGTTAACAACTAAAACAGGGTAAACGAGTAAACAATAGACAAGATTTATAAATTAAAAACAATATCATCTTCTGATCTTATTCAAAGTAGAGGTTTTAAAACATTGATACTATTTATTGATAAAATTAATATTTCAAGAATGCTAGTTACTTGAAATGTATGGACAAAGTAGCAAAGGTGTGTAATTTATAAAGAACATGATGGAACACTTTACTCAAAATGCTATTTGTTATATTATATTCTAATAATCTATTTGTCTCTATTTTGGCAATATTTATATCAGTACATGATATCATGAAAATAATGTCCCTGTTGACTCTTTCAGTTGCAATATTCTGTGTCATGGCACTCTCATGCTGGCTTGTACGTACATATATGTGTGGTTGTAGACGGAAGACTCAAGATTGCACTGATCAAGGGCCCCTACTCGTTGCTTACAATGTGAACTGAAGCAATGTATTTTTCACCTACAGTCCCTCCTTCCCAGCGCTCTCGCTGCACCAGAGACGGACTGAGCACTGGCTGAGCACTGGCTGAGCACTGGCTGAGCACGCGCAGGAGTTCCAGTTCTCCCATTGCCATCAAACACAGTCACACCGACGCGGGAAAAAAAAAGGGTAACTTCTAATCAGCCCTGCGCACGTGACATCAACCAACCCTTGCTGCGCGCACGTGCCCTCCAATCCACCCGTACACCTTCTTTGTCTTTTTGCATTCAGCCAATCAAAACGCGCGCCACTTCTTTTTCCAGAATCAGATGATGGATTACGTAAAAACTTATGTCTTTGCAGCTATGCTCGTTCGCTCTGAGGTATACAAGATTGGTTTTTGCTCTTGTTTCACTGGAAGTGTTTAATTTGTCCTCTTTGTCATTGGTTACGGCCTTTTCACCCTTCCTTTTTCGTTCAAGAATACACATACATATCCACACACGTCCCATAACGTATGTTTTACATGATTTTCATCTGCGTTGTTTCAAAACGATTGATATACATTCTTTTACACTCAATTTATTATGTTGATTATTTTAAAACACCGGAAAAATGAAGGAGAATATCCTCAAACTCATTCCTATTTCCACTATATGGCTTCACATCTGTCGAATTTTCTAGCTTTAAAACTATCAAATATTATTCATTTTTCGATAAACAAAAGTGATAAAACCAATATTTATTCATTTTACTCAGCTATCCATTATCAATTATTTATTATCGTTTATTCAATGCATTGGATCAATAATTTAAAACAAATACTAACATTTTTCTTTTTCTTACTCCCTTTTTTCCCTTTAATTTTATAGAATGTTCAGACAAACCCTTAGAGTTGCAAGATCTTCAAGATTATTTTCAACCACTTCTATTATCAGAAATTCTACTCCAAAAGAATTCAAGACCGCAAAGACTTTGTCCGAAGTTGAAACCAAGTTCGATTTAATCGGTGAAGGTGCAAAGGAAGGTGAAGTTCCAACTGATTTACAACAAGCTACAGGTCTTGCGAGATTCGAATTATTAGGTAAATTAGAAGGTATCGAAGTTTTCGAAAATGAACCTTTAGATTCTTCAAGAATCGGTACTATTAAAGAACCAATTGTAGTTGACTCTTACGATAATTTCAGATATGTCGGATGTACCGGTTCTCCAGCTGGTTCTCATACTGTTATGTGGTTAAAACCAACTACAGAAAAAGTTGGAAGATGTTGGGAATGTGGTACCGTTTACAAATTAAACTACTTAGGTACTGGTGAATCTGGACATGGACATGAACATTAAATTTTTTTAAGCTGATTAAAACTGATTGGTTTGGAATGGACTATTTCTTATATATTATAGACATTATTATTATATCTTTTTGATCCCACCATTATCAATCAATATTCAGGCATACGTTTTTACATCCACTCATCTTTCTAGGTAGTTTTTTTTTTTACTTCACTTTACTTTACTTTACTTTACTTTGTTTTGTTTTCTTTATTTCTATAAATTATTATTATTATCATTATTACTATTTACATAGATTGATCGCCCCTTCCTCTTCCTTTTTCTCTTAGCCGTTTGGTTCATTCTTTTCATAATCTGATCTCGCAACATTAATAAGCATGTTTGTTTTTTTTTTCTTTTACTAGAACGGTAATTTTGCATTCTTTCTTTACACCACCACAATGTCAAAACCAATTATCATTGCTCTCTTCCCTATTGAAGAATCTATTCCCAATTATTCTTATTTGGTCGAACATTACAACGTTGTTTATTATCAACTAACCACAAAACAAAATTTCCAAAATGATATGCAAAAAGAACCATACAATTCAGCACTTGCAATCTATGGTTCATATCCAGGATTTAAATCCATTGATGGTTTAACTGACAAAGAAACTATCGATTTATTACCACCAACTTTAAAAATTATTGGATTATGTAGTGCAGGTTATGATGGTTATGATCTAACATATCTTGCATCTAAAAACATTAAATTTTGTAATGTCCCAGTTGATAATCATGTCGCAATGGACGTTGCCGATTGTGCACTATGGCATGTACTATCAGGTGTAAGAAAATTTAATAATTGGGATATGCAGATTCATAATACACAAAATGGACAAGATCAACATACTTTAAAAATTCGTAATGATGTTAGAAACCAATATGTTCAAAACGATAAATTTCAAACTGGATTTGCATTTGGTCATGTTTTTCATGGTATGCCTGTTAAAAGAGCATCAGGTAGAAAATGTGTTGTTTTTGGTTATGGCCTTATTGGGAAACAAGTGGTAAATAGAATGTTAGCTATTGGTATGGATGTAAATGTTTTAATTAGGGATAACTCCAGCTATTCTCATGTTGATCATATTAAAGTTTATTCAAGTGAAATTCATTCAGAATTATTAAAAGCGACTGAAAATGCAGATGTTTTGATTGTTTGTTTGCCTGGTGGTTCTTCAACTCATCATATTATTAATAAACAAATATTAAATAATATTAATAACAATTCAATTATTGTTAATGTAGGTCGTGGTTCATGTATTGATTCAATTGCTTTAAAAGAAGCAATTGAATTAGGTAAAGTTTCACATATTGGACTCGATGTTTTCCCAAATGAACCAATTATTGAAAATTATTGGTTTAATGAAGATCAAATTAATAAAGAATCAAATCAATTCTTTACTAGTTCAATTACCCCACATTTAGGAAGTGGTACTCTAGACACTTTAGAATATGCTACTTATACATGTATTGCAAATATTATTACTGCAATCGAATCAGATCAATTTATTAATGTAGTTAATAATTTATAAAATAAAATTCAAACGTTATTAATCTCTTTATTAGCAGAATTTAATAAATCCTTATAATTATCATATAGTTTTCTCCACGTACGTAAACTTTCTTCACAAGTTCTAAGTGCAAAATTGATTTCATTATTTAAATATCTAACAATTTTACTTTGATCTCCTTCATCCACTGATTGAAAAAACTTTTTTGTCCTAATTTTACAATTCTCTAAACTCTCACCAAAAATCTTATCTAATATCCATGATTCTTCATCATCGAATCGCCATGGTTTATCCAATGGCCAATCACTCCAATGAACATAAAATGCATTTTGTTCAATTTTTAAACTATCCCATCCAAATTTATCAACTCCCATACCTACACTAATCACATCTTCTTTATCGACTATACTAGCTTCATTATTAGCATTTGCCTCTTCTTCATCATCATCATCAATAGGTTTCAATTCTTTAATATCATATGCCTTCCCATCAATATCAAATCTCCATGCCCAATCCCAATATGGCACTTCTGGGAAACTATCTACAATATCTTCAATATTTTTATATTGAACTCCATCTTTTAATGCACGTTGGATACTCAAACTTGGAACACCTTTTTCAAAATATACATAATCTGTAGGTGTGCTTAAATAAGCTGCATGTTCAAACAACGTATGTCTAAATTCCCCTGATAATAACGCATATGGTGCATGGGGAAGAATTAATAAAGATGGAATGATATCATCATGTAACCATTTATTAGTTTCAGGAGTATCAGAATTGATAATATTCTGAGGTTTAATATAATAATTATGATCCACTAAATCTTTCATTTTAAATACGTTATTAATTATTTCCATATCATATTCATTTGCATTTTTCTCCTTTACTGATTTCAACAGCCATTCAAAAACTTTTTCATCTGGCATAATTACCATCACATAACTTGCAAGTTTCAAGTTAGAAAATGTGTCTAATGTCATTTCCATTGAGGGTAAAGAAGAATATAATGACCAAAAATATTTACTATCAAAATTCATCTCAAATTCAATCTTCTTTTTATACAAGTCTTGAATAGTCAATGCATATTCAAATGGAGATGGAGGTAAATCTACTATATTTTCCAAATCTTGTGGAGATTTTATTATATCTGGATCTTTTTGATCTTTATGATCGATATAATTTATAGGAAGTGCCAATAAAGCAGGTGGTAATAAAAATAATTGATCCATAAGTCTAAGAATAATTGAGTCTGCATCGAGATATATAACACGATCAAATTGAGCTAATTTAAAAGAGTAAAATTTCGTAAATGAGTCTGCCCAGTTTGTTGAATCCGAATCATACTTAGATTTAATCACATCAATAATATGGAAATCAACAGAATATCGATCTTCTAATAAACGTACCATATTCTTTAATTTTAAATTTTCTGTAGCGTCTTTAACATTCATATGAATATCAAATGAACAAAGAACTTGAATTTTGGCCATAGTCTTCAACTTCCTCAATTGCCGCACGTTTATAAAAACAGGTAATAATTGATGTGGACTAGTCGCATAAAAGACATATGAGAACTTATTCCAATCTATACCCTCAGCATTCTCAATCATGAATGAATTGTAATTTTGTAAGATAGTTTCGGCATATATCGATCGTATACTTTTCGTATCAAAGGGAACATTTTTTAAGTTTTTCTTTATTTCATTTTCATCAACGGTTCTGTGTTTTTGTGTGTTTGAGTTTTCCATATAAATTAACGATTTTCTAGATGACATTTTATCGAAAACGATATATCCCAAAATGACTGTAATTATGACAAGCGTCGCTAGACGTTGTACACGTCGATTGATCATCACCATGGCCCTTGTATGTGGGAAGATGGCAACAGGGTGCTCTGAATGTGGGCTCAATAACCGTTATGATCCACATGCATGCAAAAACGCAGCCATTTTGTCACCCGGATTAATTCGATAAATAGCGAGCACCCCCAAGAAAGCACATGTTCTCTTTGAAGGTGGTGTTGCGTGTTTGCATGCGATGAACAGTAGTGTACCTAATCAGCTATAGGACCTGATGAAAACATACCAGCGGTGATGGATCAAGATGATCGTGAACAACTAGTTGTTGATTAATAGCCACTAGTTTGAATTTACATATGAAACAAAGAACCAAGAAAGTCAATGAAACAAGGTACAATGTATTTAAGTCACGAACAGAGAATAGGTTAGTTATAAGAACAAAGACGCCAGTGGTGGCAAATACGACAGATGATTTTAGTACGCATTCAAAGCATGATGCAGTCAAGTCTCTTATAAAATCCATTTCAGTGAAAGTTCAAAAAAAACTGAATTGATTAAAGAATGCATAAATACTTCGCACAATCTCAGAATTGGAAAATTTTTTGCACAACGTGGCAACAGTATTTCTTTATGAGGTTTTAGGAGAAGATTACTTCTGTTTATGTACACCACAATGGTTCACAGATAAGAGTTCGATTAAGAAGATATGCTTATGGGCTGAACATTACCTTCCTTACGTTTTATCAGACACTAACTGAAACAATCAAGAAACAGTATCTCATTGATTCTTGTTTACATCGTTCAACAGATGACAAAAGATTTATGGTACAGCATGTGGATTAAGAAAATACACAAGTTTACTTCGATGATGATTAGGAAATCAAAACAAGACTAAATTAATTTTCACCATAACAGTTTCAACAACGTGTTTTAAAATTACGGTACTTTTAACATTCAACTGTTTAATTTCTAGTACAAATTATTATTAAAAAAATTAGGCAAAGAATTGTTTTGGTTATATCTTAGAGCTGTTGTAAGCGAATTTGACTACCGATAACCAATCATCCCATGCATAAATATCATTGCTGCTATAAGCCCTTAGTAATTGATTCAAAATTCTGTTCGTTCTTTCGGTCTGACCATCAGTCTCGGGGTGGTTAGTCGTGGAAAATAAAACTGTGGTCCCAAATACTTTTTCACCAAATTCATGAACATCCTTTACATCTAATGGTTTATAACCAACATAAACGGCATGGAAATTATCAATTCGATCATTGATCATGTAATTTCTCAAGTACACGGAATACAAACAGTCCTGTATACAAAAATACGATGGTAACTTTGAACTTACCAACATTGATCTGACATCATTCATAATAGTTAGGGTAACTCTTTCAGCGACACCATTTGATTGTGGAGTATAAGCAGAAGTTGTATGTGTTTTAATACCTATTCCTTCTAACAAAATTTTTGCTTAAATATTCTGCTCATGAAATTGATTTTTCACCCAGCTAACAAATTTATTAATTTTACGAAATGTTTCCGATTTGGCTTTCATTGGATAAATGGTCAAGCAATTTATTATACTGCACTTAAATGCAACAAAATATTGAGGACGGTCAAGTGAATTGGCTTCAGCAACCTGACAAATATCAGTGTAAATCATGTTGAACGGTTGATGATTCAAATATGGATTTCGAGAACCTTCGATGGCGTATGACCTTGTAGCCTTACCCAACAAACACGCTTAACAATCTTTATGAACAACATACTCTTTCAATAAATCGACATCATATTGGTTTAATCCGGTTATAGAACCCTTGGATTTAGCCCTTAAGATGTATCTTGGATTTATATGGGCTAACTTCGTATGTATGTTATAAATCTTTAAGATATGCGGTGGATCAACTAGATATATGTGATATGTATCTATTGTTGAGTTCTGTTATTAGGTCTACAGATCCCTGTTTGTATAATGGATCCGTAGATTCAACCCTAACTTCATACCCTAGCTTTTTTTTTCAAAATCACCCTCTGAAATAACCGTAGCGTTATAATACCAGTGTTTAGAAAATATATATTTTAATAGTAAACAACCACACTTGTAAATGAATTTCTAAATGATAATATGAGTTTCATAAAATCATTTTTATAATTTTGGGTATAATTATTGTATAAAGATAATACAATTGCTTAGTTCAAGGATAATCCATTAGTTGAAACCTTAGAAATGTCCCTTGAAGAATATTGTTGTCCATGATAAATCACATTGCAATAAGATGTATAGTGGAAACCAAAGAAGGGTTATGAATCAAGGACGTAACCTAGAAATAAAGTTGAGGAATGTAGGTAAAATCTTCGACTTTTTTGAATTTTCTCATGCAGAAAGAGCGATTATTTTATTAAGGCCTTTATTAAAATATAAGGCCTATAATATTCGCAATTGAATGCTGTTCAATTGCTAAATATCTATCTATCGAGATGAATAAGTATGTGTTTGTGCTGAGACGGAACGTCCTAGCGACTTTGATTAAAGGAAGCGAGAACTTCCCAAGATGATCTATGTAGACATAGTTGTAGTATTCATCAAGGTTATAGAAAGAAACAATATAAAAGAGTTTACAACATGAATGTTGAAGTGTACAAGAGAAGAAACTCTCGTCCTTTTATGTACACAGAGCAGATTCCATGTCTATTGCGCGATTGGTCCGACAATATGGAATCTGAAACCTTCCTGAGGTTTCTGCAATCATAAGTTGGTGTTGTTTAAAATTCGACCCTGTTTCTGGAGCGCGGTGTGTAAATGTATGGGATTTATATGGGAAAATTCTCATAAATGTATGGAAATCCACCAGAGATTTTCAAAT